>CANXYI010617212.1:0-12303 GCA_948208565.1 Hura crepitans
GCTATCCCAATTATTCATTGTGCCTTACTTGAAATGGTCACTAAATAATGCAATATTTTTAGTTATTATCATTGCAACACGAGAAACTATAACGCCTAGGCCTTGGGTGATGGTAAATCACCTTTGGTAATAATAAGCATATGGAGGATGCCATTGCCTGCATTACGTCAACTGCTGAACTAATAGCATCCTTTACATTTTGAATATCTGCCTGCAGAAGCGAGCCAAAAGAGAGATTATCAGATCTAGCTTGTGCCCATGACTGAGACACATGCCAAAAGAAAAATTTGAACTTACCCTTGCCCCACCAACTACTGGTAGACGCAGTGTGCTAGCCCGCAGAGCTTCAATAGCTCCAGATAAGGAACGGCCAAAATCCTGGTCCATAAATGCCAATTCTTCCAAATATATCATCTGCATTCAATAAGAATAAATTGTTTAAGATATAAAGCAGTTTGAAAATAAATTGCTGACTTCAAATTATTTATCACAAAACAAAACACCAACATAATCATAATGCATGGTTTCGAAATCTTTTGCTCCAATTATTAGTTTTATGCACATATTGTTCATAAAATAAAAACAGAACTAAAATAGTTAACTGTACATTTCTTACCTGCCCCTTAAGGATGGAAATTAGCTTCAAATTTTGCCTCAGCCACTGTAACTCCATTCTTTTTGCTTTGACAGATTCACGCAATTTTGAGGTGGTTATGCGTGCATTACACAGGCTTTCCTGATACACATAAGCATTTGAAGGAACTTGTCTTACAAATAAGATAACAAAGTTGAATATAATTGAATAATAAAGGTGAAAAAGAAATGTTTTTCTAGTAAATAGAAGCAGATCTAAAGGACATGCGTGCAAGTTTGATTTTGAAGCCAAAAAATAACTGAATAACAAGGAGTTAACGTACATGTCAAACAAGTGGCAAGCAATGCAGCAAAAACACATAAATCCTTGCAGGTACTTCTACAAATGGAAAATTTTAGATATTTTTATTATCCACATTTTAAATATATTTCCTTCTCAAATGCTAGAGCTAATGCCAAAAGTAGCAGACTGTGCAGTTATAATACACATGCCCAGAGAGGAACCGGTTATTATTTCACAAATCAACCAATCCACAGTTCAACAAGCAATTTTCTTCCGTGGCCTCTCAATTTATGCCCTAGCTCAAATTTGGCCCTTATTCTTCACTTTCCAACCAAAAAAAGAGCAGATTGTATCCATTGGGCAAATATGGGTTCGATCAAGATTTGTTTCTCCGGAGTACCAAAAGCAAAATTTCTAAACTCCGGGTATTTGCTACACTGGAGTTCCAAATGCTATTTTCCAATAAAAAAGACCAGAACCAGAATGACGCTCTCTCTCCTCCCCCTAATATCGCATTACACTTTTTAACCCATCATCATTAAGAGAGTTGTTCTCTTACAAAATAATATTTGATAATTGAACTATGCTAGACACATAAACCCAAAAGCCACGGAGAAAACTACACCTTATTATCATATGTCACAATCCTTGGTCCTATAAACAGGCACCTGCAACCTCCGTTTGAAAATTTCAACTAGTTGATTGATATTAACAACCAATAGAATTTGCAGTACTTTTGGACTAAACAAATAGCATTAATCAGATGACATCTAAAACTGAACCTCCATATTAAGTCACTGTGAGAATCAAACACGAACTAACACCCATGGCAAATTGGATAAGACAGATTTCTAATGTAAATACTGTATTGCTGATCTGTTTATCCATCTCCCTGTGCATGTCAATCCAATACATAGATATTTACGAGCATATGTTCCTACATCTGTACAGGCGACATTCCTACCATATTATTAATCACAGTCTACGACTCATAACATTAGACAGTGCATGTAATTCTTCAATTTCCTTAAACCAAGAGACAAAGAGGACTACCAGTGCACCATGGTTTTCTCCTAGATGATTGAAGGAGATAAACCAAAGAAGATTTTCGGGGGGGGGGGGGGGAAGGGGGGGAGGTCGGGAAACCTTCCTATGCTTTGTGGCCATTCCCACGTCCTAGCCAATCATCCTATCCGTAGTCAGACCTATAACTTCATTCCGCTCAATAAGAAACAATAACAAGGAATCTTGTTTTATATTGCTGCGGCTTTATACCACCAGAAGGAACGCATTCTTTAAGGTCTGCAGTCTTTCATCTGATTGTCCCGTCAATTGAACTCCAACTCCATGCTCAGAGAAAAACCATATCACGCTAAGAAAACTCTCCCCGAACTTTCAATATTTTATATCTTCACATTTTTATTCACGTCCAAACCAAAATACAGCCACTTTAGCATCCTCATTCACTGCTCCTACTTCCATCAAAGAGAGTAGGAGTGAATACTCGGATAACCTTCTTTGCTTTCTGAAATAAACCTTTCCAAGTAAAAGATGCACCCAAACAAGAAAGCAGGATTTACGTGGTATATTCCTAAAAGGAACACGAAAGCAAGATTCAAGTGGTATAATCAGAAGGAAGAACACCATGTCTAAAGCTTGAAAATTCAACTATGTCATCTGATACCACGTCACATTATCAAGCAAAGCACTATCAACAATGACAACGATCTCACTTCATTTCATCAGCTATCATTCCTCCACAGTAGTAAGTAACTAGTAGTTCATTAGCAAGATGTCATAGTAACTAGATATGAGAAATTGTCACCGGCCCCACTTCCTATTCTAGTCAACAAAAGAATATCCAGGTGAACCGTTTGAAAGAATAAAAAAAAAATAACGATGTCAATCAAATTAGACACAGATATGATCACATGACAATCATGCACATGTCGACTTTGAACAATGTTAATGCACAGGTAAAGTTGGCATTTAAGTCTAGCAAGCAAGTCATACCTCTGCATTCGACCTCTGGGCTGACAAGGCACTATCAGCTCTGGCGTTGACAAAACGCCATTGCAACAAGCGATTATATAAAATCCTCAAAAAGTGAACCTCAACAATCTGATGCTCCCCACTCTTGCCTCTACGGATATCAGCAGCAAAGCTCAAAATTGAAGGCGTATTATTCAAGTTGCTTAAATTGCTATTCACCACAGCTACCACAGAATTCCTCATTCTTGATGGGCTCATTCCCCTCATCGGTGACAATGTATTCGAGGGTGTCCCAAGCTTACTGGGAGAAGCAGGGCGTAGTGCTCCACCACGAATAGGAGACAATTGTCCCCTAGAATTAATAACTCCTTTTGGAGAGGATATTTGGCTATCAACCCCTAGCTTCTTGGGAGCAATAAGTTTAGGAGGCGGAGCTCCTTTCAAATTCAATCCAACAGTCTTCGATGGGGAATTAGGCTCTCGCTGGCGACGTAGTCTGTTATTAGTCTCATGACAGAAACGTGCCGGAACCACTACACCACGTGGCCGTTGAGCATTACCCATACTCTCAGAAGTACTGCCAGATGATACGCTTTCAGTATCAGAAGTTAAAGGATGATCACTCTGTGCATTGGATCCGTTACGATCAAAAACCTTCTCTGAATCAATATTGCTAGAATCAGAGCTCAATCTGCTCTCAATTGAGGATCTGTTATCCACCAACGAATTCTGCAATGCCCTGACAACATTCATATTCACTCCCGATCCGTTTAATCTCTTCCTATCATCACCACAATCCATGCTCCTAGTCATAGAACTCGGTTGTCGCAACCTCCCGGGCCATCGTTGCTGCTCCATCGGCCTCGAATTCTCCACCTGATCTGCTCCTCTTGCTGGCATTGGCGTCGCTTTTCTCCTCTCCGGCGTACCTTTTCTTGTGCTAATCGGCGATGGAGCAGGCTTCGCTTTACTGACCTGAAGCGAGAACGACTGCTCCTGAAATGAAACTGACAAACTTCTCGTAGAAGTAATCAACATTCTCTGCGCATTCGACATTTCTGCTCCATTACCATTCCCGATTCTCAAATCCAATGAATTAGGCCGCGGCGTAGAAGGCCGCCTACGGTCGACAGATTGCGCCCGTTTGACCGTGGAAGGAGCGGATGGCGTCGGCGTCATCATTCCCGCCGGCCGTGAAATCAACGGCGACGGAGATCTTTTTGCCGTAGAAGAAGAGGAAGAAGAAGAAGACGACATGTACCGAGAAGTAACTTCCCGGGATTTGGGCCGGCGAGGAGCAAGAGCATTGTCGGGTTCTGAAGGTAACAGAGGAGGCCTAGTTGGGTTGCGATTTTGCGTAGCTGGCGCTGCCGGTCTCGTCTTGGGGTTTAACGTCGTCGAAACAGCAGCTACCATAATTAAATCCAAAATTCAAAAACTACTTCGCATCTCATTATTCAAAAACCACAACTCAAAACCCTAATTTTTAATTTATATCCGTTTATCACCATAAACCTCTGTAACTACAATTCAAAAAGAGTAACAGAGATATATCAGCAAGCGATCAAGTGAATTTTGCAGGGATTAATAGTAGCCTTCCTCTTGGCTTCTTAAAGGGAGAAAAATTGACCTGGAAGATGACCATTAACGATTGCCGGAGGTGGAGTGTGGAGTGGGGGGCGCTGGTTAAGGGAGATTGAGAGCATAACTGTCGTACTAGGCTTTTGTTCTTCGTTTGGACTCCCTTTTTAACTTTCAAATTCCCAAATTAAATACGAATAATAAACTCGTCGTTGTAAGTGTTGTCGAGGGATCTAATGTTACGCGCGGTTATATAGGGTAACTAAAGACTCGCGTGATGAAGAGGGTGACGTGTATAGGTGGGAGGGTAAAATCGGAAGTTTGAAAAAGAGGGAGTCCATTGCTATGGGAGATCGTTGGAGTGCAGGCACACGTGGAAGCTAGTTAATGGGTCAAACTGGCACGCGAATGCCCAAACAAAATGCATGAAAAGACGGTACACAAAGGGAACGGAGAGTGGGGAAGCTTGAGTTGTGTGAATCTTCGGAGAGACGTTACGGTAACGACACTCGTATTTTTTATTTTTTTTCTTTTTCTTCTTTATTAAAAAAAATAGTCAGATTTTTTTTTTCAAGTCTATTATTTGACTTTTTTTTTTCCAAAAATTTTGATGATGTGACCAATTGATTATTGACATTGAGCCGTTATGGACTGCACAAATGAAAACCCAAGAAAATAAATGAATCAACTCAATTGCGTCATTATAATTAAGGCTTAACCAACCCTTAATCTTTCAATCGTGTAAATCATGTTCCTTTGAGTTTCTTTAACTCAAACAGTCTCTAAAGTAAATCCCAAAAGTTATAATTCATTCCAAAATTGAATCATCTTTTTTTAAAAATTCCTACATTGAATGATTGAATTTTATATAAATCAAATCAATTGCGAAATAATAATTGATTTTTATGACAGTAAATGATATGGACAAAAAATTAATATTTTACATTTTATTTAATTATATGACATGTTGTTACATGCTAGATCCAGAAGAAAATTCATAGATGGGACATATAAACAGATGAATGAATTATATTAATTGACTTTGTGGCTTGTGGAAATATTCAAAAGGAAAAAGAGAAATGGATAGCCTAACAAATAAAGACTTAAGCAAGTTGAATGTAATTAGTTCTCTTAATTAATGCATTTACTGTCCTAATTAATCAGTCATACCAAATACGAACACACATAAGGAACTTATTATAATTAATTAATTGATCATTTTTTTTTATTTAGAAAGATTGAGATTGGAGAACTCGATTTTAATATTTTTTAATATGAGTACTGCTACACTATTGAAGATAAAATATATATATATATTTTTAAACTTGCGGTTAAAATAACAACTGCACCATTTAGATCACTTGGAACCATACCATGTTTAATTTTGATATAAAGATTAAAATTTTATATAAGAATGAGGTCTATAAATTCATTTTTTTTCCCTTCTCTATTATTTCCGATAATATAAATTATTCAGCCAATTATTAACGTATCTCCATCGATCTTTTACTTGAAATTTCTTTTAATTCAATTAATAGTAATATGCCTTGATTGGATAAACGTCAAAACGGGTCGAGATGAAAATTGAAAATAGACCAAGGAACCTATAGGAAAGAAATAAAGAAAAACTGCCAGGGAGTTGTCCAGGATAGGGACTTCGAAGGATAAATTAGAATGGAGTTAAGATTTGAGTAGAGTAAGTTTGGTGCAAAATTATTTACTTCTAATAGGCAATAAATGACATATTTACAGTAGTAATTTGAGTAGGTAGAAGATTACTAATTTAAGAAACGTATAAAGTTGTGAATGATTTGAAGGTAACAGTTTGAATTTTTCAACGGTAGAAAGGTGAACTTTATACAAGACACGAGAGGAGCATTATCAAACAAAATTAATAAAATTTGATGGGAATTTTATGCTGTTTCTGTTATATCCCAATAATGAATTTAAACATGAATATATTTACATATATAATAATTATTGTCGTTAAAAAAAAAACTTACTAGCCAATATCATAACAATAGAATTTTTTGTTTTTGTTCTCTTAATTGGGCACATAAATTTGGTTAAAACTATTTTTTTGATGCATTCAAGTTAAAATTATTTCACAGCGTGTCCATAATTTTATATTTACTATCATATATAGCTAGCCCTTCGATCTACAAAAATTTCTTACCGAGAACATGAATTTATTTGTGAATCAAATAAATAATAACATTGATTACATTACCTTGCAAGTTATCATTATTTTTGGTCCGTACATATGAATTTTTATATTCAATCTTGATATTATAGCACATGCTTAATGGATGAGTACTCTAATAATACATCTGTATGTATGAGTATTCTAACAATACGTAAGTATGTATCGATATTTAATATTGAATTAAAAATTTTATTTTTTATTTTAATTAAATGGTACAACTGATGCATACCATACATATTAGTATATCGCATCAAACTCCTTCAATATATATGATATCTTTTTTTTTAGAAAAAGTAAAATTTTTCATGAATTATTAACACAAATAAACTATTTTAAAATTACGCTTATTATGAATTTTGAATTTGAACTATAATTTTTTTATATAAAAAATTATATTGCATTTATATATAGGCTCCAACTATTGTCCTTGTTTAAATACAGCATTTCACATTTTCAGAATTTGATTGAAAAAATAACCAAATAGCTGAAAATTTGCTTATGTATGTACTAACAGTTATATATATATATATATATAATTTATTAATAGATTAATATCTAATATAAATGAATATGAAATGCATTACTATTTGGTCGGTCATTCAAAAGTTTCACACCACATGCATAAATAAAAGAAGAACCAAAGATGAAATGTCCTATTCCAGTAACTGCACTTTTAAAAGAGAGTAAAGCTCAGGGGTTATGGTTCGGTACATTGAGTTTCGAGTATCGATAAATATAAATCGTTAAGTAAAAATCATTGCCCACGTCATAGGAAAAGGTCAGTCAGCACTCAGGAGGAACCTACTGAGTACTATTTTAGAGACCACTGTCTCAAACTATAGATAGCTCTTTCAAGTTTCTTGGTTTTTTATCTTTATTTTTATTTTATTTTTAAGCACCAAAAATTAGTCTAACTCATGCAAATGATAGACCAAGGGAGTAATTCCATTCAACTAGAGGGAGCAAAAGTAAATCAATATTAAAAATATGATTATTTTGATATATTTAATATTTAATTTTTTAATTAATTTTTTTAAAAATTAATTAATTTAATTTAATTTTAAAATTATAAAAATCAAATCAATCGAATTTATAAATATTTTTTAATATTTTTATATATAAAAAAATAAAGTATATAAATTTAAATTTTTTTTTAACAAGCAAGCAATTATGCAAGGAAAGTGTAAAAAAAAAAACAAGTTAAACGGGGACAGGACGGGACATATGGTAGCGATGAAAAGGTTAAATGGTTAATAACTTAGTTATAAAGATGAGAAATAAGTTAAAATCATATATTAATTTGTGGAGAAAAGATGATTTGTTAGGAGTTAGAAAGCGTCATTACTTAACTAATACTTTATCTTAAAATTGGTTTTAAAGTTACTAAACCTTAAAAGCTAAAGTTGGCTTAAACTAATTAATTACTAATTAAGAATAATTATTATTATTATTATTTGTTATTGGATTGGGTCCATTGCTTTAATGAGAATGATGCTTCTTTCCGCCGTAGCAAACCCAGAAAAAGAAAAAGGAGCGTCCTTTACCTTTATAGTTGAGTTCCATTTTGGAATTCCGTTTATATTAACATACTTAATCATTTATTTTTAGAAGAATGAAAAGGAAAAAAAAACATGTAAGTGGGAGTTTCCACACAACGTAAATATCAATTTTTTATCCAAAATTGGATTAAATATATTAAAATTTGTGAAAAAAAATATAATAATATGATTTTAATTAAACAACTATTAAACATTAATCTCATACTAAATATGAATTCTCTGTCTTCATGTTTTTATGTCTACATAAAGATTTGTGTCAGACTCAAGTGCACAAAAATCTTTAAAATCTATATATTTTCAAGTAATTTTAGGCATATATCTTTATTTATTTTTCTTTTTTACTATCAAACTTATAGGAGTATTTAGAAATTTTCGTAACACGTGATTAATTTACCTTAAACGATATTTTCTTTATCTTACCTTATTTTCAATAATAGAATTTAAAAGAAAAGAAAAAAATAGTCATGACAAATGTTAGGGCTTTCTTTTTTTTAAAAAAATCCCAAAGAGAAAGAAATTAGTGGACTGTAGGTGAGATGTTGATTGATGATATAGGAAAGGAAGAAGAGAAAATGGGTGGGCACCGAAATTAGCTTGCAGAAAGAGAGATGAGTGATCTGAAGGTATTTGCCTTTATTTATTTATTTATTAAATTTAGGGGGATGGTCAATGAGGTTGGTGCGATGCTTATTTCAGTTTCGTTGACGATATACGCGATTTAGGTTTGTTAAAGGAAGCAACTATTCATACTTAATTCATAGAGAGGTCCTTCTCATGGTGGCACTGTTAGTATTTGTCGTCTCCACCATTCTCTTAATCTCATCCTCATATAGTATCCGTTTATCAACTGCATGTAGTTTGCCGACATTAATATGTAATTGATCAGTAATATAAAATGATTTTTTATTTTATTCGAAAAAGTGATTAAAAAGCAAAAATAATTTATTTCCTCTCCTTAAAGTTCTTTTTATCTTATATTTATTGTAATATTTTTTTACATTGAATTATTTTATTTTTAATTTTTATCACATTAGATTTTTTCATTTGATAGCAGAGTGGGCTTTATGCTCCACTAAAAGTGTCTTACAAATTTATTTTCATATCTTATCAATTAAATTAATTAAAAAATTATGTTAGTCTATTTCTTTTAAAAAAATCATAAAATTTGATTAAAAATATATTTAAAAGAGGACGTCCAATGATTGTTTATCGAATAAATAATACTTGGATTTAATGAGATTAACATGTAGTAAAAATATCATCTTTTCTATTAGTTGGAGACCTAATATGATAAAAAATAAAAAGTAAAAATACTTAATATTAGAAAATTTTCGTATAAAAATTTAATGTAAAAAAATTGTAAAATTTAGATAACTTAAAACTGTGTTTTGCGTTTTGCCTAATTAAAACAGATGGTTTTAGAAAAGAATATTTTTTATTTCTTAAAATTAAAATTTTCAGTTCTATTAGGAAAAAAAAAAAAAGGATACGAGAGTTATTTCTAACACTTTATTCATTAGTTGATCTGTAAATAGAAATTATAAACCGAAGTGGAAGGTCTAATGAAACTATCAAATAAAGAAGAAGCAGTAGATTGAATTAAATTGCTGAAAATGAGAATTGGGTGTAATGTTGATTCAGCTGTTCAATTTCTTGATTAGAAGATGGTTTAAAGCTCCATAATTAGTTACTCAAGTAGTTGGATGCATAATGGTAGGCAGTTCGAATATCTTATCACATTAGCCTCAGCTATTCATGTCAAGATTCTGTTGATTATATATATATACACATACACTTAGTATAATTGAAAAAATATCATTAATAATGTAAATTAATTTACCGATCCACTTTGTGCTTTTGTTTGTTATCTGAATTGGTTTGGTTCGCCTGATTTCTTGTTGAACATTGAGTTATGTTTCCTACAGGCTGAAGAGTGGTTGATTTTCTGCTTTAATTTTGAGTAATCCATTTGAACAATATAATATGCCTGTGACTTGTTTGATAAAATTCCTCTTAGAGATGTTTACTCTTATTTCTCTGTTTTTGTCCCCAGAAATTTAACACATCCAATTACCCATTCTCCGCGGATCAATAATAATTATTAGCAATCAAAACGTGCAACGAGATTAAAAATATTGAGGGGTCAAATTATTAGAAATAAGAAATTAGAAGGGTCAAGTTGTAAATTAATTTAAATTCATGCAAAATAACACGACTGGAAAATTCATTTCAGCCCGCCTCATGGAGCATTTGGGTTCGCCAATGGATCTATCAATGGTTAAAATTGAGCAATCACGTATACTTAAAATTGTAATTGCACCACGAATTGTACAGAAAATAGAGGAGTTCGATTCCGAATTTAATTTACCATAAGGAAAGAAAATAACCGATTCCCATTTGCACACAATAAACAAACTACATAAAAGAAAATACAAAAAACGATATCCTTCATGTTATTAGCATATATTCATGGTGGGAAAGGGTATTAATGAGCTAGTGAAGCTGACCGATCTTCTTGGGACGAGAAGGGCTAGGAGGCGGCAACGGCTTTGGAATATATGGGTTCAAAGGAGTGCCATGCTCTATTGGTCCAGGTTTTATGGAAGCCTTTGAACTTGGAACTGGATCAATAGGATGGTAATCATCGAGCTTCCAGTTGTGATCATTGCTTGTCCTGTCCATGCTGGGATCGTAGCTGTTATCCTGCTGTTTCAGAGAATGACAAAATTCCGGCAGGTTGGTATTAACTGGTCTGCTTCTTGTTAATGATTGAATAACAGAAAGCAAAATTCATGTCATGCCCTTTCACGCAGCTTATGCAGTATATTCCGGCACATTTTACGGTCTAATCTACCGTCCACCATTGATACCAACCAACATCCAAGGGCTAGAATCACCTGGCCTATGGAACCCACTCCAAGCCAAGTGACTCTCACCCTTGGGTAGAGGGGCACCGTCTACTCTGGGGTGGACATTGGGTAGCTTAATAAAAGAACTTTTGTGTCTACTTGCTATGGTGTAATTATGGATATGTACCTTGAGCTTCCTGCTTGTTGCTGCCATTATCATTCCACCAGTTCTGTCAGCAAAGACAACACCTGGCATAAAATGTGGCAATGCACTCATCAGAAGAATAACAATCAAGTTTTTTTCATTTCCTCAAATCAATAACCGATGGTTTTGGCATAATTATCAACTCCGACTGTTCTCTTATTGCAATTGGGTCATGAAATATTATGCAATATGTTCAGAAATAGTTTTAGCGGGTTGATTCAAATTGATTAACTCTACAAACACAGCATATGCTCTGTAGCTTCTGAGCAGCAAGATAACAAAACCAAAGAAGTCAACAAACAGCAACAAATTTTTGAGCAATGACTGATGGCGCTAAGAGCCAGCAAATAAGATAAAGATAATTGGTTCCATTAATTTAATGCAGATGAAAGCATGTCTATGCATCACGGAGATGAGGACAAGCTGATTGAACGAATTCAGGAAAACAATATATAGAAAAGATCATCCACTAGAAGCATACATGTTGCTTGATTCTCTAGCTTGCAACAGAGCAGTAGTATTTTTGCAAAGATAAAAGATGATATGCAGCATTCACTCTTTGGTTGGTAACTTTGTCTATTAAATACTTATCAATAGGATATTTGGCTTCGATGTCCAAAATCTACTTATCCGAGACATCTAATTATGAGAGAATAGACCTCTGTCATCCTATCTGAGATGAGGGTTTGGCATCCTATATCTGGACGACGATGATAAACGCAACTAGTTCAAGCTAGTTTCATTCCTCCTAATATACTTAAAGACTAGAAACGCAGGGCCTTGAAAGAAGAGAACTGTTCCACTGTATACTGAGTACCCATTTCTTATTTTCTAAAAATAAGTAAACACTTCGCAAGAAAACAAAGAAAGTGGCCAAAAATTGATAATCAACCAATCAAGTGACAAAATGCTACCGTACAATCACACAGAAAATTTCGTGACATCGACCATCACCAATTAATGTAATATAGTTTTCTATCTTCCTAAATAACTTCATGAAGCTGCATAACATCATTAGATTTGTAACTCTATAC
>CANXYI010617219.1:0-10179 GCA_948208565.1 Hura crepitans
ACAAAAACTCTTGGTATAGAACCTATGTTAAGGTTGAAATATTTTTTTTACCATTCCACTAGAATTAAGGTGTCTAGCTTGGTCTAAAATCGGATAATAAGAGCTATGTTATGTTGGACCATGTATGAAATGTGCAATGTATATTAGTAGTCGATCAATGATCGAATTGCTAGGATCCACATAGTGCATAGATAAGCACATTGAAAATAATCTTCAAAATACCTTAACTAAATCTAAAGTGGGGTTCTAGTCCTTTTAAAAAGACTATGCCCTACATGTTATTAGGTTTCCTTGTGACCGAATATATTTTTAGAACTTAAAGAATATTCTTTGATTAAAATAATAAGTTGTCTTTTTTTATTTTATAATGGTACAAAAAAGTACAAATTTTGTGCATGCATAGTACAAATGCTTTAGCAATCCGTTCCCTTAACTTTATTGTTGAATACAATACATGGGAGGAAAAAAATTAAAAATAAAATTACATGTGAAATTATTTATATATTTAGCTTTACTAATTATTTTTATTAAAAAAGATATTTAATTATTTAATTGCTTATTGAACTTTGATGTTTGTCAACTAATAAATGTGTTTTCATAATCGTTCTACCAAAATCAAGGCACAATTTTAATTTTTAAATAGCCAAGAAAAATATTTTTGGATATCTAAAGCAAGATGACGATATAATTTTAACTTTTTATTTTTTAAATAGCTTTTTAAAATTTATAAATTATTTTATATTTCTTCATATTTTGGTGGATCAAATCCCTTTCAATCCTTCCTTCTCCCCATGATTTAAATGTATATTCATTTTTTGTTTCACCTAAATTTTGCCAATAATTTGTCTTAATTATTAAATTTTTACCATATTACTAAATAAATAATTTAACAAGAAATATATAGAGTAAAGTGAGAAATATGAATTCTCTTACTATTTGTTGTGTGTTTCTAAATGATACAGAATGAGTATATATAGGCAAAGAGAAGGTTATCAAATAGGCTTTGAATAGGATAAAAATACTAAAGAGATAGAATTCACTTATAACAAATAGAGTTTATCAATGAGTAGTCATCCATTATATCATAACATTTCCCCTTGAATAACTATACACTATGAATATGCATCATTAAAACTTGTTAAGAAAAATCCGGTGGGATAAAAAACTTAATAAAGGAAAAAGAGTATAGTATTCATAGGTAAATTACTTCCCCTAAAAAATACAACCATTGTAGCAAGTCTTCTAATGAATGAATTCTAATGCTATAATTGTACCTTGAAAATTGAACTTGGTATGCCTTTAAAAATAAACTTATTGAGATGTCACTTGAGTAAGCTTTATGATTTGAACATCTTTAATGCACTGTTGTTGACTTATTGATTACACCAATAATTCTCATACACTTTTATTTTGTACAATCATATTTTTTTCAAGCACAAATATTCATAACTTGCTTGATAGATAGCAAATATCTTTAAATGGTTTAGATATGGTAACAATATCATAATTCTTATATCAATAAATTTAGAAACTTTAAGTGACTAAACTTATATTCTATGAACACTATATTTTAACTAATGAATCTAATAGAGTCTTAATTATTCATTCCTTTTTAGCCAATTATTACAAAATTGGCATTTTCTATAACTTGAGACTTGGATTCATTATTACTGATCATTTCATAAGCAACTGCATAAGAAGACACTTTATCAATATTTTCACCTCTTTTCAATATTTTTAGATTCAATAAAATCTCATATTTTAATGATAACAAAACCACTTATGAGGTTGCTTCTCTAGAAATATGAAAATATATTGCTTTTGACTTCTTCTGAAGTATCACTTTGAAGGTTTTTCTTTTTATTCCTTTAAAAAATAATAAATTTTGCACCAATAAGGTTATCATACTTAAAGTGCAATTTAAATTAATTTGCTATTAAACTTTCAAGATGTCCTTCAAGGCAAATCAATAATGTATGATTATAGCCATTTATCTTTTCCTACAATAAGCCATATCATTAAATTTAGAGGGTCTTCAGGCATCTACAACTCATGGAATCTATAATGCTTTCCCTTAGATATCCTTTATCAAATATATGCCTCATTAAAACCTTGCTAGAAAAAACCTTATGGGACAAAAACCTAGTGAGGGAAAAAGAGTACACAATATTTATAATACACATAATAAGCTGCCTCATTAAAAACCTTATAGGAAAACCCAATGGAATAAAACTTTGGTTAAAGGAAAAAAAGTATAGCATATATTTTTCTCTCTAATGATAATAATAATTCACATATTTGATATCATGTGTGTAGAATCTTTACAAATACCATCAAAATTTTTTTCTAGAAATAAGTCACATATCATCTAGATATGTAAACCACATATCTTCTAGATTTGTAATCATATATCTTTCAAATATTTAAGTGCATATCTTCTAGTTATGTTTAAAGCATACATTATAATTATTAATGCATTAATTAAATAATTTGCAACTAAAGCTTATCTTATAAAATTGTACAATGTGGTTATACCTTCACATGTATATACAATTTCATCTCTATGTTATTCTATATCTTTAGATAAAGATTTTATAAAACTTAATCCATATGGTCATACGTATTATAGGTACATAACTATAAAATTCTTAAATGGTTTCACCAATCTCATTATCTTTCACTTCTGGCGATGAGACTATTATCATTTTCCACTCCTAATGATAAGATTATTATTAACTTTACAAAATAAAAACCATTACATTCTTAAAAACATTATTGATATAGCTGTAATCATGCATTTTTATTCACTTCAAGGAATAAATTAAATGCAATAAAATAACTTCATGATTACCCTATATATGGATAAAATTACATTAATAGCAAATACCATAATTTAGGACCAATATCACTATTTGAGTTCTCAGTTCATGTGTAAAAATTCTTATTCACTCATTAAAGAATTTAATCAACTAATAAGTGCTCATTCTCCAAACCAAGAAAAACTTTAATTTAAAAAATATATAATTCATCAAAATCCTTCATTAAATAATGAATAACTTTTAACTTTTTGAGATTTTTAATAATATTTGAATCATCAAAAATTATGATCTATAGCACATGACCAAGTTTAAATCATATTGAACAAATACTTAACAATTTGACATGCTTTAAACATTATAAATCCTTTAGAGATTTTCACATAAATTTATTATTAAGTGATGAGGCATATGAATAGACTATATATCAATATATATCCCAATAGGTATCCACACTTGAGTATTTGGACTACAGGTGCAAAATATACATATTTTAGAATGAACTACAATTTTACATGAATTGCATATTTTCATTTTAGTCTATATTTTTTAATAAGTTTAGTTTAAAGATCATCACTTTGCTAAAAATATAATCATTAACATATGCAAAATTGTCATCAACAACTATATCTTTTCGATTCCTTCTAATGACAATATATTGAGATCTCTTCAATAATTTTAGATACCTGAACCACTTTTGGAATTTTAAGATTTTGTTATGTCTTAGGTCTCTTCAAGAGTACCTGCCTCTATAATATAACCATCTTAACTTTTACTCCTTACTTTTTTCAAGGATTTATTTATTTGGAACCAAATAATTTGCATAACATATTGTCCTACTAGGACATTTCTCTAAAATAGAGCATTTTACAGTTGTTATATATGAGATTTAGTAAATCTCTATAAATCAATAAATACATTATGTATCATAATCAAATATTCTTTGAACTTCTAGTTCACAATATGAAACTTCTGATTCATAGTATGAGGATCTTTTAAACTTCTAGCTCATGATAATGTATTTATTATTCAATTTCAGTTGATTATCTCTTTTCCCAATGTTTGTAAAACTTTCAATCAAAATTATAATCTCTGAACCAACATCAATTATAATAAGAGAGAATTTATTATTTAGTTGGCATAATTCATAATCCCATATGAAAGTAGGAGTTTGTTCTCATAAAAATTGTCTAGCAACTAACTGGAGGCATTCAATAATTTTGCTCGAGTTTTGAATATAAATATGTATAACAAGCTTTTTAACATCAAATAACTATTTGAAGCCAGTAACATAATATCGCTAGCATTATAAAAAAAATCTTGAACACAATTTGAAATTTGTGCACTTAATTGAATAATTTCACAAACTATAAGTTGTGAATTTATGTAAATACACATGTGACCATTTTATAGATGCATCTATTAAATTATATAAAATTTGAATGGTTCACATAGTGGATGGTGGGCCCACATTATTAATTTTATGTATTCCAAAAAGAAAGGAATTCAATCCATTTTATTAGTTCATAACATTTTAATATTTCTTAATAATAAATAGCACTATGAGAATTTCTTAAACTAAAGAATCTTTTAATTTTTTTCACATGAATTCTCAATAATTATTGCATTATAATTGACTTATGATGGTCGAACTAGTCAATATCATATAATCAATTGTATTTGAATTTGTAAACTTCAAGTTTACATGTAAAATTTGTGTCAATAAGTAAACTTTAGGTTTACATACAAAATTTGTGTCAATAAGTAAACTACAAGTTTACGTACAAAATTTGTGTTGCCATTTAATAAACTTTAGGTCTACTAATACTATTGCCATTTAATAAACTTTAGGTCTACTAACACTATTGTCATTCAGTAAACTTCAAGTCTATTAATATTTATATTAATTAATAAACTTTAGGTTTATAAGTAATACTTAATAACTTTAGATTTATTACTAATATTACTATTTTGAGCAAACTTCAAGTTTACTATTATTTATATCATAACAAATTTAAAATCTATAAAATTATATTATTTATCTGATATAAATTATTGTATAGAAGTACTTCTCATTTTAGTTCCAAACTAATATTTATGCAGCATATTTATTTGAAAGTCAATAAACTTTTTTTGGACATATTGATAACAAGTTGCATTCTAATAATAACATTGTAAGTTCTTCTGAAACTTTCAAATTAATTTTGCACAATATCAAAAATGATACACACAATAAATTATTTTACATGAAATAAATATATTCAATAGATCAAAGAACATGCATTTGAAAAGTAAATGCAAAAATCAATAAAATTGAAATATTGTAACAGATAAATTCATACAAAATTAATGAAATCCATTGTGTTTTAATTTTTTTTAAGATTTGCAATGAAATTTTCATCTTAATTCCATCTCGGATTTGGTTGAAGTTTATTTTCATTCTTAAAAATCCGTTAAATTGAAAAAATGTTTTATAAAAAAATATTTACGATGAATAATTCGTTACCAATTTGTCCAAATTATTTTAGTTTTTTTTAAATAACATTATCTATTTGAACAACCAAGCATATGTACCATAATATCAAAATTAATATTAATAAATAAAATATCATAATAAAAATATATTATAATAAGTCACTTAAAAAATTAGCTTTTTTTTTAAAAAATAGAGATTAATAAATTGCCATAATATCCCTTTGGTTAATACATAAAATAGATAATGAAAAATAAATAAATTTAAATAATTTTTTCTTTTATAAAGTAAAACTAAAATTTTGATAACATTTATATATTTAAGAGGAGAAAAAAATTGCTAAAACAAATTATAAATCTTAAATTTGCTTACCATTTAGTTTTTCTAAAGTAAAATATTTTCATCAAGTTAAGTTATAGCAAAACATCAGCTTCCAATAATCCTCGTAGAAGCTTAATCGTACTGATAACATATTGTAAATAAATAATTTAACAAGAAATATATAGAGTAAAGTGAGAAATACGATTTTTTTCTTTTTTTGCTTTAAATAAGATAAGAATACTAAAAAGATAAAATTCACCTACAACAAATAAAGTTTATGTATCTATGACAGATAGAGTTTATCTACTAGTAGTCATCTATTATATCATAACAATTCCAATCTATTTTTTAATTCAAATATTTTAGCTCATTTAATTTGTGAAATTAGTGAAAAAAGTTCACAACAATTATGTTAGCAATCAATTATTTGCTACATTAATTACTATATTTTAATAAATTCTTATTACTTAATTTGAAAACATGTAAATATTTTTTTCTTGCAGAAGCATGTGTTATTGTGGTTAAAAACTAATTTCCTTCACATAATTTTCTCACTAAAATATCATATAATAAAAACATTTTAATTATAAAATTATTAAACATAGTAATAAAAAAATTAAGTATTAATGTAATTCCTGTAAGTTAAAGTTTCATGAATAGTACCTCCAAGGCATGAATAGTATTCCCTGAGAGCCGGAGCACCTTTGTAAGGCCAAAAAGGATGAGTACTAGTCATAAAACTTTGACGAGCCAGAAAATGAGGAAAATGTATTAATTAAAATTTTTAGTAGAACCAATAAATCATTTTGGACTAAGAACTAGTGAATAGTGACCTTAAATGAATTTATGTTGGGACAGCTCTGGGATATGCTCAGATAGACCTAAAAATACCATAATCTGAAGCTCAAAAATTCCAATGAGTCCATTGGTGAAGGAATTTTAATTTTCTGAGATCATCTGATAATTTTTCAAAATTTATCATTTTTATAAGTGAATAGTAACCATAGTTGTATTTGGAGTTTTGACCTAAAATTTTACGAGCCTTTTAATGGGTATAATTGAGGATTTTTGGCACTAAAATAATTATTTTTGGAAATCTAGAAAAATTAATTAAAATTTTTAAAGCTTAAATAAAAATCGGGTGCATGTGGACAATTCGATCACCACGTATCGCGATCTGAGTTATGTACCTCACTAATATAAATGCCTTTACACATGTGGGGGTGTCACATGTGCAAAGGAGTTCATCTTCTCACCCACACCCAAAGAGGTCGATGACATTCCTAAGTAGTGCCTTCACCATTTTTTCTCTCTCTCTCCTCTAAATCACACCCAATTCTCATGAAAATTATATAGAACCACGCCTTTAGTCCCTAGAATCCATTCCAAGCAACATAATTGAGGAATTTTGCTTGGAAAGTGAGATATTCAAAAGGGGTGAATAGTGGTTATTTTAAGAGTGAGTGATATTTTCTTGATTTTTATTTTTGTTTTAGATAGCCTTGATAATTCTAAGAAAAATCATGTTTATAGATTTCAATTTGGAGGTTGGCAGAATTTTTCTAAGTTTAAAATGGCTATCTTTTAGGTTAAGAGAAAAAAAGTGAATGAGGAAGCCATCAAGGCCATAAAGTGATGGAAAAAGGGTGTTTTCACACCCTAGGTATGTGGATTTAGTGTAATTCATGTATGTCATATTGTTCATGTTGTTTGTGTGCATGTGAGTGTGTATAAAAATGCCAAATGTTGGGTATATTTATGTGTTTGATGTAAACTGACTAAATAAGTATGCTAGCCTAATGGAATTAATGCCATTTGCATGATTTGAATGAAGAAAATAAGTGTAGGTATGTGTATTTGAGATGGCTAAATGGTATGTGTTATAGTGCTATGATATGCATGTAAGTATGGCATGTATAGTAAATGTATTTAAGGTATAAATGAGTTATAAAATATGTTTGTGGTGAAAAATGAAAGCAAAAGTTTTATATGTAACGAATAGAAATATTATAACTTAAAATGCAATATGAAATGTTAAGTGCATTTACGCATGAAAATGACCAATTTTGGAACGAATAAAATAGTATATTGTATTTGGGAAGAATTGTTTGAGGTAAGTGAGATAATGTGAATGTAAACAATAATAAATGATATTATTATTGGTAACAATGTATGGTTGCATAATATGGAATATTATGATGCTTGAATAGAGGAACTGAGGGTGACAATATGAGTATTGTGGTATTGAAAATTGACCAAATGATAGTGATTTTCGAAAAATAACCCATAATTGAGAAAAGTGCATAAGTGCACTAGTGTTGGTATTGTGGTATATAGACATGGATGTAAGGATGAAGAAAGACCTATAAGTGTATGATAGAATTGATGAATATAATTTGGCCTATCAGTTAGACACCCATTAGATAGGTTGATCGGTCAATTAGGGAATTAGTAGCTGTTAGGGTTACTGGTCCTCCTGGGGCCATTGCTAGTATAATTGTGATGGCGAGTGTAGCCACTGAGGTTTTGATGTTGAGCCCTACACATTCGGCTATTGGGAGATCCATATGGGTTGATCCCTACTACCTATCTGATTTGTTTGTGGATATTAAGAGGTCCCACAAGGCTAATCCCTGCTATCCACCTAATACATGTTAGAGATATTGATTAAGATATTAAGAGGTCCCACAGGGCTAATCCCTACTATCCCTCTATAAACGTTGGGAGTTCTATAAGATTGATCCTTGCCATCTACTAGTCCATTATTAGGAGGTTCACATGGACTGATCCCTGCTATCGAACAGGGTATGTGCAGCTATCAAGGTCTAGAAGTTGGGTAAAATGGTTATGATGAGTTTAGAAGTGTTTTTAGACAAGTTAAAATTTTTAATTTTTCACCCCGGTAGCCGTTATGCTGCCCAAATTTTTGTAAAATGAATAACAAACAAAAAATATGATTTTAATAATCAAGTATCATCAGTATAACAATGGTATGAGATTTTTACGGATAAATAATTAGAAATTGTCAATTAAAGAAATATGGGTACAAGTGTTAAACGAATAGGGGCTGAGGTAAAATCAGGATGGGTGACCTACAAGATGTAGCATTCTTTGTTAGGTTCCTTCAAGAAATGGGCAGGGGGTGTTACAATTAAAATTGAGAAATTAGTCAAACTCTCTATCATTGAGCTATAACTTATTCCAAATTAATTTTTTATAGTAATCAAATATATAAACGCATTTAAGTATAGTTCGGATAATAGTAAATGGACTTGGAACAAGTATGAGTAGCATTATAAAATAATTTTCTAATGTAAACTAAATAATTTTTTAATTAAAATATTTTTAACTAACTTGAATGGTGACCTAAATTCAATCTGAACTAAAATAAATTAAAATGGATAGCTCAAATGTCGCCCAAAAGAATCAAATTAAGAGTCAACTTATTCAAACCATTTATTTTTTGAACTTTTATTTTTCTATTTTTATATTTATTTATATTATATAGATTTAATTATTATGTCAATTTTTTTATTATTAAATTAAATTATTTAATTTATTACATAAATAAATAAGTAAAAAATTATTTTTTGTTATATACTCCTTTTGTCTCACTTTAAGTGTCTCATTTGAAGATTTTTTTTTTCCACTTTAAGTATTTTTTTCAAAAATTAAGAGAACATTTAATAAGAAGTTTACAATTTTACTCATATTTATATTTTGTGCATTTAATGTAGCATTAATCTTATAAAAAGTTAAATATAGTGTTTGGAATTAGAAATAAAAAAAAAGCAATTTAATCAATTGTTATTATTTTTTATTATAAAATTTGATTTTTCCAATTATTTTCTTAATTATACTAAGTTTAATTGAAATAATAAAAATGGAACAAAATGAGTATATTATTTTATCATATAACTATTTTATATAAAAGATTTTGAATATTTGACCAAATTTTAATATGAAGGACATAATATACTAATATATAAAACATATTTATATATCTGCAACACCTCTTACCTGATCCGATTGTCAAACCCAAATAAGAAGCGACACATATAAGTATCATCCAAACTTACTTTCCTTAAAAAAATTCAAATAAATTAAAACCTTTTTGAAATTATTTTATTATTTATTAGACCTTGAAAATCTTGCCTAAATGAAATTTTGCTTTCTAGTTTTTAAATAGTTTTGGGAATCTTCTTGCTGAAAATCCAGCAACATAATGGCTATACCGGGACACTATCCCAAAATGAATATTAAACTTTCAAGTTTGAAACACCACTTCTATAATTCTCACATACATCACAGCTACAAATCAGTCCTCTTAACCATCCCAAATCATTAGCGACACAATATCAACCACATACAACAAGAAAAGATATCATACAAGCATTAAAAAGCAATTTAAACTTGTTTAAAGGTTACAAAATAATTTATAGATCCAAATTAAGCCCAATCCCTTATAGGTTACATATAAGTGTCTCTATATAAATATATCACATAATTATATGTATAGAACAACAAAATACCACAAGTGTTCTTCTCTTGATTTGCAGTAGCTATTAA
>CANXYI010617296.1:0-26219 GCA_948208565.1 Hura crepitans
AAATAACTATTTTTAGACTTCATAATTACTAACTTAACAAGCATATACAAATATAGGCACCATATATTTTGTTTTATCTATTTTTTAATGATAAATATTAATAAATTTAAATTTAACAATACTTATTTTAATTAAATTAAATATTTTTATACAAAGAATAAATTAAACGAAAAATGAGACAATAAAAAGGAAATATTGTTTATATGAAAAATTACAATTTACACATTTTATATTATTTATTTTTTGGTAGAATTATTGTTTATTATTTAATAGCAAAAAAATCTAAGCAAACAAATGCGAAATGTAAAAATCTAAAATATATATTTTTTATAATTAATTTTTTTATATATAGGCATGTGATATATCTTCAATTATATATATGCTATTATTTTTCTTCTATACAATTATAAGTCGATAATTTAATGTTAAAAATTTTAAAAAGATTTTTTACTATTCAATAGTAAACAATATTTTTGCTAAAAAAATAATATAAAAAGTGTAAGTAGTAACTTTTCATGTAAACAATACTTTCCCTTTATCATTTTTTATTTTCTTTATTTTTTATATAAATATTTAATTAAATTAAACAAATGCTTTTAAATTTAAATTTATAAATATTTGTCATATAAAAAATAGATAAAATAAAATATATGCCAATTGTACATGCACATGCTTACTAAGTCCAAAATTATGAGGTCCAAAAATAACTATGTCGGCATATTTTGTTAGATCTAATGGAGTAATTAACGGATGACTAGATTGCAATAACTCTAAAGCCATAGATATCGACTTATAATGTTCCAAATAATGAGAATTAAAACAATATATATGTAGGTGATAGTTCATATCTGAATCGATAATTGCCCTTAATAAAAAGGCCCAAACTAGGCCTAATTACTTAAAACACTTAATTAACTTAATTGATGTTTTAAGCTTTTATCTTGCATTCCAAGTGCAATAAGTCTTCCCCGTTCACTTCTTTCAATTTAATGACATCAAATATCATTAAATACTCTGTATTTTTATCTCATTAATTTGCTCCTATAAGTGTGTGACCCTATGGGATTTTAAAGTACATTGGTAGTATGGTAGTGAATCAAAATCGTACTTGAATTGGCCCTATATTATTTAATCCCATTAAATCATGATTAATTTTTCATTAATAAATTCACTTTTAGATAAGTCATGAAAGATATCTAGTCATGTATCATGACTACCTAAGTGCCGAAAAGTCAAGTGGTTGGATTTATCCCTTCTATATTCAGTTACCATGCAATAAACCACTTTTACCATTCTTTATCTCATCTAGAATTGAGTATGGACTTATGTCAACTCAATGCTTAATTAAGTATATCTAATTAAGCCCTGAATATTTTATTATAATGACATTTATCTTTATTTCCAAAACACCCATGTAAATCCCACTCACTCTTGCATTTTCACTCTAGCTAAAAATTCCTGAATAAAGATATTCAGCTAAAACTATGAGATAAATTCCCCTTAAACTATCCGGGTTGATGAATATTTTATTAATCACTCAACTATCTTCAAGTATCTCATGTTATGCCCAACTTGTAGCCATGTATACATCATGGCAAAGTAAAAGCACCAAAATCAAAATATAGCACTTGATACTTAAGATAGTTACCTCAAGTCTAAAGATACATGCATAATCGAAATGATGAGATTCTTTCATTGAAATTAGATCACATTTTCATATGTATAATCTCATGTTGGATCTCAAATGTACTTGTTTTCCAAACAGGCATTCATATGTTAACCTGAGCATCATTTATACTCACAGCTTGTAAAAATAATTGCTTGACCCGTGCAAGGAGTATAGCACGTGCTAGTCTATCTACAATAATAATATCTCATCTTATTAATACTATGACTAGAGATAATTTAGGTGTTATCATATATGCGTATAATAAGCATCTCACGTCATTAACTCCTTCACGATTGCCTCTATATTGTGATTGTATACCAAAAAATTTATTACATAGTTTAAAATTAATTATCAAATAAATGAATTAATATAAATGTTATATAATAAAAAAAAATGCCATATTATTAATAAATGATATCCATATGTTACATAAATATCCCTAATATGATCTCTAGGGCATACAACTAACATTATAAGGACATCATTGCACAAGTATTACACCAACTAAAATTTGAGAAGTTAAATGCAATTGAATATTAAGGAGGGCCAAATTGCTAGAGAACATAAGTATAGAATATTTTTATATTTTCAGGTGAAGTTATAAATTCCATTTAGAAGTATTATATACCTTTTTCGTATTACCTTCTCTATTATATTTTTTATTCTTTGCATGACAACTATCTATAAATTGAAATTAAAAATATATATTTTAATTCACTTAGGCACATATCATACAAAGGATAGAAAATTAAGAGAGAAAGTAAAAAAACATTTAGCATTTTTGAAATTTCATTAAATCAATATCATGTGCTACTCTAGATAATATATACTCACATAACTCAGCATACTATTTGGCTGACCTATTTTTATGGTGAAAGGCCAACTTTCAGCTCATGAAATGAAAATAAGTGTACGGGTATAAGAGTGCCACGTGTCAAAGTAGGAGCTTGTCAATTACACTTGACTACTTATATAAGTAATAAATATGTACTATAAAAAGGTCTCTCTTTTTAGATCATCATCAACAAAATTTGAACATTTGTCATTTTCTTTTTTTTTTCTTTTATCATCTTGTAATTAAGAGTAGCATTCTTTTAGTTGAGTAACTTTTCATTCACCCTAATCTAGATTTGCCCAAGCACCAAAGCTTTCCCCATGAATCCCGAATTAGGATACTTTGATTTTCGTATCTTGTAAGAGGTCGGACCAATGAACCTACTCATTCTTGTATTTGGATGTTCGTCCAATTAGGGCAAAACATCTTTTTGGTGACTCTGCTAGAGAGCTTTTTGTATGACCTATATTACTAGATATCAAGAGAAGCTTTAAATAGCCAACACTTCCAAAGATAATGGGAAGAAAAAAGCAGATAAACTAAGGGGTGATTCAATGACTGCTCTAACTTTTGATCAAACTAATAATGAGGCATAGGACTAAGGGGTTACTACCTACAAACCTCATATTTTAAGTCAAGCAGATTATGAGGCTATAGCACATAGTGTTGCTGCTAAGAATCATTCTACTTTCACCGTGATGATTCAGCATATTGAAATAATACTTTAGCCAATAAATGAAAGGGTCAAACTGACATTCAAACTTGTGCATCAACTGCTTGAAAAGATGAATTAAGGAATTGCTCAATTAAACTTGTTGCTACAATGACAACATTTTAGACATATACCCATTCGGCCACAAGAGATGCCCTAACCAATCTAAGAGCCACTTCAATACGATGGGCCAAGATATCTTAACTAAGGACATTCGAGGAACACAATTCAGTTTGGTCTTGGGTTTGATCCAATTTCAGTTGCTATAAGGTAACCACATATGGCTCACTAGGTAAATCTCAACCATTTGCTTAGAATCCTATTAATCCTACCTATAAGTAAAGGGAAAATAAGTTTATGGGGTACCAAGGAATGATACCAACATATAAAAATCCATACCCTAAATAGGTAGACCAAGCTTATCCGTTCTTGAGAAGATACAAGATCCCAAAGTTTAACTTATTCTCGGGTGAAAAGAATTTATCCACAGTCAAGCATATAGCTAGGGTTTTGGTTCAATACAAAGAAGCAAGGGTATATGATTTCTTAAAGCTCATATTATTTGGTAATTCTTTAACAAGTTACTATTACTTGGTACACACATTTGATGCCAAAATTTCATGTTAAATTTTATGAATCGCATGTTGAACTAACCCTTACTGACTTAGCACGAGCTAGCCAGATGCCTAAAGAGTCAGCGGATAAGTTTATATCTAGATTCAAAAAACTCTAAGCCGTATGCCAAACTTCTATATCGGAGGCAGATTGTGTAACCTTGGTAATAAAAAGGTTCTTATACTCTTATCAAAGGCATTTTACTGGTTACCCATTTCAAAGTTTGTTCAAGTTATCCACCCAAGCCATAAATTTATAAATGAGTTCTTAAAGAAAAAAATAGAAAAAGCCTTCATCTAAAGGCATTTTCTATAAAGATCAGGTAGACATAGCAATAGTAGATAATGACAGTGAACTTGAGAAGGAAATATGTTTAACTAGCCTCAGTATCAACACTCCTGTACAATGTCCTTTACTCTCCAAGCCAAACCTATTAGCAGTAAATAAGCAAAAAAAAAAGGGACAAAGGATGCATATTGCTAAAGAGTATTAATTTGATCTTACTAAAGCCAATGAAATATTTGATTATTTACTAAAGAAAAGAAAGATCACATTGTTCGAAAGTCATTTACTTTTATTAACCAAAGAAAAGCAAGGGAAAGGATACTACAAATGGCTAATTCTTGGTCGCATTCTATGTATAATTATGTTACCTTTCGAAACAAGATCCACAAAGCCATAATAATGGATTTCTGAACTTCCTAATGAAGGGCAAAAGCCAATTATAGAAGAAAATCCCTTCTCAACCATATATGTGGCTATGGTATATCTTAAGTACAAGAATAGTAGACAGAGCTCATGGGGTGTTAACCTTCGAATCAAATATAATGAGGGGGAATATAGAAAGATTTTAGGTGCTTTGAAGGTAGATTGGGTGTTAAAAGTGACATGCAAAGAGCTACCTTCAAGCTAAAACTTGTAAGAAGTTGGTACAAGGGAGCAACATTATTCGAAGCAAAGTATGTTTGAAAGACTGCCAAGCCTAGTACAAAAAACAAGTTAACAGGTACTTACTAAGACACAAAAAAGAAGGCAGCAACAAACAGAGCCAGTTGGCTAAACTTCAAAAGGAATTGGCTAAGGAAACTAAAAATCTAGAAACTAAGAAATGTAAAGTGGCAATGTTGAATAAATAGTTGTATTGGAATTATGGCTAGCCTACTGAAATCAATATAAAAGATGAGTCATCCAGCAAAACTGAATTAGGGAGCATAGGTGCAATAAGAGTTTGATATTTAGGATAAGCTAAATCTAAATAGATCAAAACAAAGCAATAGCAGTAGGGCAAGGAAAAGGTACAGCTTCAACCAAAGGCTTAGGTCCCCAAATAGAACAATCAAAGGTACATTTACATAATTACATTGCTAGAGTTGTACAGGGCAAAAGAAGGGCAGGAATGTACTCTAGATGGTGATGTTGTTAAACTAGAAAGAAACAATTCATCTATTGTGTTGGATAAACCAAACATATTTGACCATTATATATGAGAGCTAAACTCAATGGAATCCCCTATGGACAAATTCTAATAGATAATGGAGCCAACTCCAATATTCTACCTACAAGGATGTTGAAGTGTCTAAGGATAACTTTGAGTAAGATAAAGCATTTAGATATGCTTATAATTGATTTTGCCGAAAGAGAAACTGATATATATGGGTTAATAGTTTTGAATGTCAAAATCAATCGAGTTTCTAAAGTGATTAGCTTTTATATGGTTAATGTAAGGAATAGTTACAATGCCTTACTAAGATGAGATTGGATTCATTAAAGCAGATGTATTCCTTCTTCCCTTAACCAAAAAGTTATACTTTGGCAGGATGACGGGTTTATTGAGATCATCCATACAGATCCTAACCTTTTTAGGGATGACATCTGTTCGATTAAGGCCGAATCGTATCTACCACCAACTACTATCACAAAGGTGTCACCAGGAGTAGATGGTGTGTATCGAAGGTCTGGACAAACAAACTAAAGACAATGAGTTCTAATCTCCTTAGATTGACTGTTATGGTCGAGTCTCTCAGAATTGGTATGGGAAATGATGCAGGGTGTTCAAGACCAAATCAATAAATTAATTCATAATCACAATTCGATAGTAGCCAAATGTATAGAAAGAGAGCCAGAAGATTTTGATTTTGAAACGAAGGTGGAATTAAAGTCAAGACATGGGTTCAACCCTTAAGATCCTTTAAAGGAGATTAATGTTGGCATGGCCAATTTGCCTTGGCTTTTGTTTATCAATAACAAGTTGAATCAAGAATTTGAAACCCAGTTGATTAATCTCTTAATTATTTAGAAATGCTAGTTCTAGATAAAAATTTGGTCGAACACAAACTTCCCATAAAACTCGAGTATTACACCTTCAAGTATCCAATGAGATGAATGTCTAGGGAGGCAAAGTAATTGGTGGCTAAAAGAATTAAATGACTCTTGAAAGTTACTTTTATTTGCATCACTTAATATGTTGAATGGTTGTCTAACATTATACCAATGATTAAGAAAAATGAGAAGTTGCAAATTTATGTAGATTTCATAAATTTGAACCAAGCCATAGCAAAAGACGAATAACCAATGCCTATTCTAGTTATGCCGATTGATGTAGTTGCTTGTAATATGATTCTCAGTTTCATGGATAGGTATTTGGGTTATAGTCAGATATTTATTCATGAGCCCCATGTTTATAAAACAACATTTCAATGACTTGGATCGATCGGAGCATATAAATAGGTAGTAATGCCTTTTGGTCTTAAAAATGCTAATTCAACGTATCAGAGGGCCATGAATACCATTTTTCATGAGCATATTTGCAAAATAATAGAGATAGATATAGATGATGTAATGGTCAAGTCATAAAATGAAGTTGATCATTTAAGTCATTTAAGGCAAGCATTTGAGCACATAAGAAAACACCACCTAAAAATGAACCCTATGAAATGTGCTTTTGGGGTAACAGTAAGTAACTTCTTAGGTTTTTTGGTACACTAGACGGGGTCAAAGATAGACCAGAACAAGGTATGGGTGATTATTGAGACCCTCCTATCAAAAAACAAAAAAGAGTTGCAATGATTACTAGGTAAAATTAATTTTCTTAAAAAGGTATATCATAAATGTTGTAAGGAAACTTCAACCATAGACAGATCTATTAAAGTTGTCCATGGACAGATCTGTTAAAGTTGAGAAAGAGCAAAGAATTTGTTTAGGCCAAAGTACATTAGAAGATCTTTAAAGAATTAAAAGTTTATTTCACTAGCCTACCAATTATGACCCCACCATGGCCAATGCAACCTCTGATATTATATATTTCAGCTTTCAATTATTCAATTGGAGCAGAAAGAGTAATCTACTACTTGAGTCGAGTTTGGAATGTTGCTGAGACGAGGTATTTACGATTAAAAAACTCAAGTTAGCTTTATTTTTTGCTTGTACTAAGTTGAGGTATTATATGCTACTAGTAGTGGCTTTTTTTATTATCTAAACAGCTGTGATCAAATACATTTTGTTAAGAACATTTTTGAAAAATTAGATTGGCAAATGGGCGTTAGAGCTAACTGAATTTGCTTTTAGTACACCACTCAAAAATTTATTAAAGGCTAAGCTTCGATTAGATTTTTTGTCTTGTTATCTAAATATGAAAAATTGGGGTAGATAAAGGCATTTGGCAACTGTGGTTTAACGAATCTAGAACACTGCATTCAACCGAAGCAATTATTGTAATTATATCTCCCGACAGATTTTGTATCACTTCATCTTTTGTTCTGGATTTCAATTGTACAACCAATCAAGTTGAATGTGAAGCTTTGGTGTTAGGGATTGAAATTCTAGTTGAACTTAGAGCGAAAACAATGGTTGCAAAGTGAGATTCATTATTAGTGATCTCATAGGTTCAACATATTGTAATATAATACCATATTATAATGTGAGGACTAATACCATATTGCAATACAGTACAACATATTATTAGGGGATTTGAAAGCTTCGAGCTAAAGTATGTTGATAGGAAGGATAACCATGAAGCCTACTTATTACACAATCAACTTCTAGATTTTTGAGATCTGATCTCTTGAAAATCAAGCAATTGCATTGATTTACTAATAAGGAACTGAAGATAGACTTGAAAACAGAGTTCATAGAATATCTAAAAAGCCCTTTGGCTACAACCAATGCAAGAGTTATAAGGCTTGCCATAAATATGTGCTTATAGACAGTGAGTTGTTTAGAACATGGTTTAATGGAGAATTACTCAAGTGTGTACCACATGAGGAAGCCTTATTAGTAATTGTTGAAATTCATGAGGGTACGGCTACATCACACTAGTTAGGATGAATGATGAAGTGGCAAATTATCTAGTTAGGGTATAATTGGCCAACTTATGAGAGTGATTGCCATTAGTATGACAAAGGTTGTGAAGAATGCCAAAAGTATGGACCAGTATGCCATCTATCGATTGAGGAATTACATTCAATAATTTGCTCATGCCCATTTAGAGGTTAGGCAATTGACATCATTGGTAAAATACACCCCCCTCCCCATCCATCTTTAAAGGGCATGCTTTTATAATTGTAGCCATTGATTACTTTACAAAATGGCTTGAAGCTATCCCAATGAAAGTAGTGAACTAGCAATCAGTGATCAAGTTCATTAAAGAGTATATCATGTTTAAACATGGCTTGCCCAAGTCTATAACCATTAATCAAGGGACAGTCTTCATGGGGGATAAAATCCAATCCTTTGCTCAGAATTTGGGAATTAAATTGGTCGATTCTACCCCATACTATGCTCAATCAAATGGGCAAGCCCAAGCCTCAAATAAAGTGTTGATTAATTATATAAAATAGTCCATTGAAGATAATCTTAGGAGTTAGCATGAAACACTTCTTGAGGTAATCTAGGCAAACAGAGTTAGCAAAAGAAGTGCCACTGCTATTGCTTTATTTGAGCTAGTATGTGAGCAAATGGCAAATGGTTCCAACTGAACTAACAGTGAATGTATTCTAAAGAGAGCATAAAAAAGAGCTAACCCCATCAGAATACAAGGAGGCTTTTTGGCAAGAAGCAGACAAGCTAGATGAAAAAAGGATGGCTGCATTGAATAAGTTAAAGTTGCAGAAGAAACAAATTGAAAGAATCTACAACAAAAATGCTAAGCTCCAAAGTTTTACAATAGGTGATTTGGTTTAGAAATTGATTTTGCTCGAAACATTAAGTGAAGGAAAGTTTTAACAGTCATGGAAAAGACCTTTCAAGATTCAACACATTATAGGTAAAGGAGTTATTCGATTAGTAAGTCTAAAGGGGAATATCCTTGATCGAAGCATTAATATCAAATATTTAAAAAAAGTATTATCCATCTATTTGGGATAATATTGACCAATCATTGTTATTGCAAATATTAATTTCGGTTATATAAGCTGATTGAAAGTCTTAATTATGGAATGATAATTATGGCTATTAATCATTATATCTTGTGGTCAGCTATTTTTGGCAAATTAATGAATTGAACATTCTTTTGTTTGAAATTGGCCGATATTGTGCAATGAAATGAAAATAAATACATTTAAGACCATATGATTGAAAAATTCATAAAAAGATAAAAAAAATGAATTTACAAGGCCCGTTGGGTAATTCGATTTACAAATCTTTTTCTTTATCTTTAAAAAACTGGGCAAAGGTGGTTGTAACATGTGCGTTACACTCTCAGCCACTTCAATACCAGACTTTGCCTGGCTCAAGGTTTTTCTAGCTCTTTTGTTGTCCTTCATTGTAATCTCAGCTTCCTGGCAAAGAGAATGGGCCCTAGTCTTTCGTTCATTTTCCTCTCATTTCAACTTGGTCAGTTCCTCTTCTAACTCTTTAATACAGGCTATCGCCTTCGCACTTTTAGTAGAAATAGTAGCAATCTCCTTCTAATAGGAAGAAATGATAGCATTAACTAAATTAAAAGTAGCTTAGGCCTCATTCCTTTGAGAGCACTTGGCTATTACAGATTGCTTCATATCAACTAATCGATCCACAGATGATAATAGCTGGCTAATACTTGCTTTCTGAGTGATTTTTAGATGGTCATGAGTACCATATTGATAAATAAAGGCTAAGTCATTCTTGAATTCGGCCAAGTTATTTTCATTAAGAAGAAAAGATTATGGTTTTTTATCAAAGGACCTTAATCGAGCCAGATAGTGAAGAATTTATTGGATTCAATAGCTCCAACAATTTCAACTTTCTCTTCATTCTTGTCACTTCAGATGAAAATTTTGACTTGGATAATAGTTGGAGATCAACTAGTACAGTGGCAGCCGAATCCTTGGGATAAAGAGAGCTTGTAGTATGTGTTGGTATTGAAGCAGCCTCTTGGCTTAATAGTTTTAAGGATATTGGCAGTTGTTAACTAGAAGCCTCAATTGATGTCCGACCTTTCAACTGAAGTTGATCTTTCAAGCTTTCATATGAACTTTCTTGGATTCGGATGAATGGTGAGAATTTTCCTTCCTAACAATTCACTTTATTCTCTTCACTAGAACTTGAGTTTTAGTCGCAACTGCCATTGAAAGAAAGAAAATTAAAGAAGTGTAAAGTAAGAGACTAGTGAAATCTAAAAGAAATTTACATAATGGATCGACTGGCTTATAAGGACAGTATACTGCTTCAGGAGGGAACTTTATTTGTAATTGGTATTTGAACGAGCCCAGCCAAGTCATGCCTATTATAAATAAGGGGTTATCTAAGCTATCAGCTAAAGCAAACTTGGTAGTTGGAATGTGAAAACTTGTGTCTTCAAATGGTGTTAGAAAGAAAGTGACCATAGAATCTCAACTGAATCTTTCAAGAATGCTTCAAAATCTTTTAACTGGTGCTCTTCACAAAGTTCCTCCTGAATTTTTTTGCACTGCCTTAACATAGCCAATCAATCCATAGAATTGTATTTGATCTTGTAATATGCTTCAAATGCTTGATGTGCTTACCTTTCGCATTACTTATCGAGCAAACCTGTGGACCAAATGATAAAAAGTTAGATTCATAATATGTCTAGGCTAAATCACTTTTGGTTTCATGATTTTCATGGATTCACTGGAGATTCTCCTTGAAATATTTATGCTATAATCTCGACAACCACACTAGAAAAGAGAAATGGTTGATGAATCTTCACTAGGAATCTAATAAGTTCTTAGTGTCAACTTTTCCTCTAATTTAGAGTACACCTCACATGCTTCTTGAACTAAAATCATTGAAGAGATTTTATATTGATCATATAACGGCCGATTTAGGGACTAAGATACAGGAAAATGGATAGTTTGGACTAGGCCGAATTGGCGAGCTACCAAATGGGGGTAATATTGTTTAACTCCACATTTATTATTTTGATAATTCCCTATAGTAGTATTACAGTGCAAGTCCTTCGTAAGCAACACAATTGACTAAGAACCAAACCAAGTGTGAGCACCTTGAGAAAATAAAGAGGTTTCTAGCAACTCAAATTTAAGCCATTCTAGCCAAATTATGCAAGATACAATGGATGCATACAACTAAAGTCCCTGGTATTCATTTCATAGAAAAATGAGAAAACCTCTAAACTATGTTTTTTTTTTTAGTTTCTAGTCTTTGAACCACAAAGCATAACATGAAGTCTATTGGTTCTATAAATACGGGTTTATGCATCACATACATGGTGGAAATAACTCATAATAACCATGATTAAGTTTGATCTTATCCATGAATTACATTTAAAACTTTTAATGAGAAGTAATCAAATTACTCGCCGTTTTAAAATTTAAACAGTTGATTTCACCACACCAAGTTATTGTAAACCACAGTGTCCAAAATAGAGCACATCCAAAAGTGATCCACACCAAATGAGGTAACAAGAACCAGCCTAGAGTCAAATTTATAGATGCCAAAACAATCCCCTCAGACTAGTTAGAGAAAATTCAGCTATCGCAGACTAAGAAGAAGTGAATAAAACTTTACTCATAGAGGCTAGGGTTTTTCACATATGACTCTCACTTTTTAAAGGACTTTTTACAGTCTCTTAAGCTCTTAACTTACACATGTAAGGTTAGACTTATTAGTTGATCATTTAACTGATCAGATGGACCGATCGAATAGGCTTCAGTGAGCCCATTCTAGTGTTATGCGCAGAAGGCTTATGGAGGCCTTTTGTGCATTATATCTTACATAATTTAGGCCTAAATCAATTTAAATCAGCCTAGAATTTAATTATTTATTATTCATAACCTTTATGGACATAGTTAAATTCTCTCTAGCCTAAGATAAAAGCCCAAAAGGGCCTTTCTAAATAGATATATACAGAAAGCCTCTTTATGGGTTTCTGAGCAGACCATTTCAACCTTTAGCCATTTTTGCCTTTATCTTTCATGTTTTCCTCTTTTATGTGATAACAATAATATCATACTTTATTGTAACTATAATTTTACCTTTTTGCCCTTGCTCTATAAGTGTGTGACCTTATAGGTTTTCTAACAACTTAGCAGTACATGTAATTTGGCAAATTTTAGATTAACTAGTCTTATATGATTTAAACTCTTTTAAATCATAATTATTGATCTCTATTAATAATCCATTAATCATAAACAAATCATGAGTGGCCTCTAGTCAAGCATTATGACTACCCAAGTGATAGAAAAGTGAGTGGTTCACTATAACTTTTCCATAAATAGATACCATACAGTTAATTATTTCACTATACTTCATTTCATTTAGGTTTAGAGTATGGATATATGTCAACTCCTTAAAACTTAAATATGTGTAATATAACACTATTTATTCTTTGTTCCCAAAATACACCTTGTAAATCTCATTTACCTTTACATTTTACTTCAGCCAAAGATTTCTGAACAAAGCAAGTATAAGATTAGTGAAATGAACTTCTCTTTATAAAATTTGGGATAGTGAATCCTTTATTGATCACTCAACTATCTTTAGGTAGTTCATGATGTACATAATCTCTAAGCTATGTATACCCCTTGGTAAGAGTCGAAGTACACCAGTCATTACTTAAGATACCATGATAATCTTAAGTTTAAAGATAATCTACACTATTGCTATGCAAAGATTTACTTCACTCTCATATAGATTTATTATCCATGTGAAAATCTCTAAATAGGTCTCCAATGTACTTGTTCTTCTAACAAACATCCACATGTTAACTTTGATCATGTCCATGATCACAGATTATGAGAACTGCTACTTGAACTCTTTAAGAAGTATAACATGTGCTAGTGTATCTGTATTTAACAATATCTCATCTTGTTATATACTATGACTAGAGATGGTTTAAGTATTAACACATTTGCATACAATAAACATCTCATATCATGAACTCTTCATGATTGTTTCTGTACTATGTTTATATATCAGGGACTTCATCAATTCGTTTAAAGTCATAAGCATACAAATGTAATCAAACACGAACACAAATTAATAACGAATGCCTTTATATATTCATAAATGAATAATGTACATATAAATGGAAAGTTTCCCTTTTACAATTAAGCTTTAATGCATACATTAACAAAGTTGAGGCAGGAGAAGCTTTTTAGTGGAATCGAAAAACTCAAAAAAAATAAACTATAAACCAAAAGTACATTATCCATAAAGGGGCACCTAGTTCTTTAGATTTTTCAACCGAGCGGTCAGAGTGAAGCTCATCTTGGTTAAATGGTAATAGATCAAACAAACCCTTATACAAATGTGATAACCAATAAGGTGCAAGATTTAGAAAAACTTCTTGGGCAAGGTTAATAGCTAGGTTAAGGTGTTCTAACATGGCTTTCTTCGACATTGTATATAGGCCAAACTTGCATAACTAGAACAGTAGGAAGGAAATGTGCTCTTCAAAGTTAGGGGCACTGGATAAACCAATATGATTTGAAAGGAAATTTTTATACGATGATGAATCAATTTTGTCCAAGAGATCATTTAGTGAGTTCAAATTTAATAAGGCATTCATTGCTTTACCATTATAGGGTAGACCAAAAAGGGTAGCTAGGTCATAAGCAGTAATCATCATGGGGACAAATCTAAAGATAAAGGCGTTAACTACTTTCAACTAGAATAAAAACGAAATGCTCGAGATATTATTTATATAGGGAACTTTGGCTTTAGATAGATAAATAAGATCATAAGCTTTCCAAGTATCCTTGTAATAAGGTTCCAAGTAGTCAATCCATTGGTTGAACTAATTTTAAGGGACAGTTCAGTTATAATGGATTTTCGAAGTCAAAAATCCAAGTCGTTATTACCATAGAATCGAATAGGTTCAATATCAAATAAAGGGATACCCATGCAAACTCTTTCCACAGCAAAGTAAGACAGAGGCCTAGAATAACCAAGTCAGTATCGGGTAGCTCTTATAGTACCTTGTCGTTGGCCGAAGAAGTTTCTTGAACACATTGAGATCTCTTTAATAACTCGAGGATTAAAATTTCTAGAGTAGCACGAGAAACAACTCTTTTCTTGCCCTTTTTTTTCTTAAGTATGGACATGAAACCATTAAGGGAGTAGTAATGAAGTTTATGCTTAACCTTAAAAGTAAAAGATTTGAAAGCTTACCTAAGCTCTGTGAAGAAGGTTGAGAGAATTTAAAAGAAGCAAATAAAAATGAAAGTGAAAAGTGAAAAGATATCATCCAGTATTTATAAGCAAAAAGAGAGTGATCACAATTAATAACCGCCATTAATGCGATTATTCTCGGACTTTTCGATTTCCACACCTTTGCTTGAAACGAGAGTACGTAAACTTCAGCTCAAAATCAGGTGAAGGTATGGTTCGATTTGTTAGCTTCTCAAAGTAAAAGTAATTGAATCATGGAATCCTAAGGTGATATGCGGTGAACGAATCTACAAATCTAGCCAAACCAATCATTTAAGAAAGAGCCAGCCATGCTTGAAATCCATCATTCATTTAAATAACGAATTTCAAGGGAGCATTTTTTTGGGCTAACCCATTTTACGATGACCGGCCAACTTTTAGCTTATGAAATGGAAATAAGTGTACAGGTACAAGAGTGCCACGTATCAGAGCAAAAGCTCATCAATTACACTTAACTATCTATATAAGCGATAAATGTGTACTATAGAGGGGCCCATTTTTGGATCATCATCAGCAAAATTTGAGCATTTGTCCTTTCCTTTTTTTCATCTTGTAATTAGGAGAATCATTCCTTTAACTAGGTAACTTTTCATTCTCCCTAATCTAGATTCATTCAAGCACTAACGCTTCTCCCGTGAATCCCGAATTAGGATACTTTCATTTTGATATCTTGTAAGGGGTCGAACCAATGAATACACTCATTCTTGTATTTGAATATTCGTCCGGTTAGAGTAAAACATTGATGGATTTAATAGATATAAATAGTACACATATGATATACCACACAACATAATGCACCCCAACATTATATATATTATCAAAATTAAAGTTTTTACCTTTTATATAAAATTTATAAGGGTTTTTTGAGGGGGGGAAAAATTGAAGCCTAAAGGATAGGATCTACTTTTGCTTTCATTTCCATTTTTTCATGTTATAGTTAAGATATGTATAGCGTATATGGTGATCATTAAAGTAATCTATTCAAATTTAATTGTATTATTAATATTTATAAATATTTATTATTTATTAAATCTAATAGATAATGCATTTGACGTGGGCTTAAGATTTAGCACTTATTTAAAAAAAAAAAAAAGACGAAAGACAAAATACAAAATTATTGGGAAAATTAGGAAGAAAAACAAAATATAATGGACATGGATCCACAATCTGCAATGGGGCACAAACATGGGGCTAATGCCAAACCGTGGGCGAGTTGGTCATTTCAGCGTATATAAATGTGTACGCCTCTGTTCGTAATTTATACGCTTTCTGTCTCTGTATGAAAACGACAGTCGCATTCTGCGTAATCCGACAAGTGATTGCCAAACCTCAGAAAAAGGAACAAAAGCAAAATTTATTAATTATATTAAAAAAAAGAAAAGAAAATAAATTTTTAATTCTACGGATTAAGGCGCCCATCCAATATTGACCGTTCATCACTGCAAAGATTCCAACATCATATAACTGATTCTATCAAAACCTACAGAATCTCAAGTAAAACACAGATTCTAATACAGCACCAAATCGCCCCCACACTCTTTTCTTTTCAAATTCTTGCTTTTTTTTTTCCTTTAATGTAATTCTATTTTATTTTATATAGTTTCTGTTTCTGCTTTATCAATGAAATGAAATATCCTCGCACTTTTCTCAGAAAATATATTGAAAATATAAGTCTTCGTCTCAAAGACCATTCTTTCTCCCCCATTTTATTAGTGGTTTGAGTTAACAATATTCAATAAATGCCTCTGATTCTTTAAATTTCTTATTGTTTATTTGGTGTTTTGATTTTGGTTTAGGTGATGCTAACATTAATGGAGTTGCATGGTTACCTAATCCAGTAACCATTTCTATAATTTCTTTTCATAATCATCCGGCGCTTCAAATTATAAGTGATTTGATTCTATCGTTATCGCCCTTAAAAGCCCAACTATCTTCTTCGTGCAAGTTCAAATTTTTCTGGATAAAAATGTCAGCTTTACAAATGGCCCATGTCGATTTAGAGCAGGGAACCGGAAGTGATGGGACCTGCTTCTCCGATGCAGAGGATGGGTCTTGCTATTCTCAGTTCTACTCAACCACAGGTGGGTCCTACGACGATCACAGTTTTGCTTGTGTATCTGATGCTGAAATTACAGACGGTGTCGCTTTGGACGCCAGGAGAGTATCTTCAGTCTCGGATTGCTCAGTGGAGGTGGAGATTGAGAGCGGGGTACCTGAGATAATGGTACATTTAGATAAAATTGAAAAAGATTGTAGGATTTGCCATTTGGGTTTAGAAAGCAATAGTCATGAATCTGGGATTCCTATGGAATTGGGTTGCTCTTGTAAGGGTGACTTGGCTGCTGTTCATAAACACTGTGCTGAGGCTTGGTTCAAGATTAAAGGAAACAAGTAAGTGCGGATTCTTCTTTCATGTTCATACTAGTAATTAGGAGTAATTACTCTTGCGTTTTTCCCTTTAAAATAGTGGATCTTCTTTTTTTTTTTCTCCTATTTTATCAGACCTTGAAAACAGTGAATCTCCATGTGGTAATTCCTAGCTATGCATGTTAAATACATTTTTAGTGTAATAAATGTACTTACTGAGATTTCTCACTGTTCATGAGTTATACCTTTTTGTCTATAAAAAATATAAGTACCTATTCACAGACAGTTATAATTAGGGGTTATGGAGGCTAAATTGGATGTGAACCAAAATATAGCAGATTCATTAGGAAATGGGGATTGCTTAATATAAAGGAAAAGTGGAAGGAGACACAAGTTTATTGAACAATATGATTGAAAAAGTAAAGCAGAAGAGTACAGTTGCAGCATTAGGATTCTAGTCTGATATGTCTATTTGCACCGACAATTCCACGCCAGTCTGTCTGTTTATATATATATATATATATTTCCTTCTTTCCCAGGTTTAGGAATATCTGTGCTGTTCTTTTGTGGTTCTTTTTTCTTTATCAAAGTGGAGACTAGACAACTATTGATGTTACGTTTGTCTTTATAGAAAGGTTATTTCTTTCTAGAGGCCCCTTAACATTTTCACATTGATGTGCTGCCTGTAGATTCTTAACTTGCTGTTTTGACATTTTTAACGACAAAAATGTTAATTGAACTTTAATACACGCAAAGTTCAAGTATTTGATAAAAATGGATTAAAGTTTCCTGGTGGACAAACAGGCCAAGGTGTGGATCTAATCTTCTCTTGAGACTGAATAAGGATCGAAACTATTCGATTAAGAAACCCAAAAGACAATGCATGCTTTATTGCTTTAGATAATAGGGGCAAAGAACTATTGTTTGATCTTAACTTGGAAGATTTTCACATCATGTGAAAGCTTAAGAAAAAAGAGCTGCGACATGTTTGATAGAACCATCATGAAATTTCACATTAGTAATTTTCATGTGCATTTCTATGTCTTATGCTATCTGCACGGTATTTGATCCTCATCCTTTTTCCTGTTTCTTCTCCAGGCAGTTGCTATGTTTCAAACCATGCAATGTCTATGTAAAGTTCATAAAAGAAAAGAAAAAAGAAAAAGATCCATTATATTGATATATCTGATATGTGTATTTTCCTGCCATCCTTTCCTCATTTTCTTTTTACCTGACATCACACACCCTAAGCTTCTTTTATTTTTCATTATTTTTCTTTTCCGGGAATTGTTTTTGCTCTAACACATTTTCACTGGAGGTATTTATTCTGCCCACCAATAGATTAGTTTTTAATGCGAGCTAAATCTGGAATTTACTAGCATCATTACTTTGTTCTTTGGCAAAAAGAAGGAATCTAAGGGTAAATGGAGAGAGTGAGTACAAGAATAAGACGGAATATTGTTGAAAGAATGTTAAAAGTTGCAATAAAACCAAACACCTGTTGATACATTCTCGCAAAATTTATTGATGTAGCCAGTCAGCAATCAATTATACAAATCATAACATTTTTTCCACTCACTAATTACAACTTTAGCCAACTAAAACAATAATTTTCTGCTTAGCTCTTGCCAGATATATTCCTGCTGCCACTCAGTTGTTGCTAGCACGCACACATATGTTAAGCATCAAATCTAGGATACTGATTTTGGCCTTTTATTTGTGGTTAATATCATTTGATCTTTTCATTTGGAAGCTCAAATGCATGCTACATATTATGCTAGCTTTGGTTAGTTCCTTACCTCAATGAATACATAAGCTCCTTTATGTTCTTGGAAGTTCTGGATTTGTTCTTTCTCATTTTATAATCTTATCCGTTACTTCATATCTATCAGGACCTGTGAGATTTGCCATTCTGTTGCTCGCAATGTTGTTGGAGCAAATGAGATTGAGACAGTAGAGCAATCGAATGGGACTAATACTACTCCAGTAGTGGCTGCTGCTGCTTCAACTGCTGTACCCCATTCAGATTCTCAAAGCTTCTGGCATGGTCATCGTTTCCTAAATTTTCTGCTTGCTTGTATGGTATTTGCGTTCATAATATCGTGGCTCTTTCACTTTAATGTTCCATCCTCGTAAATTGTAAAGGACCTCTTGAGAGAATTAGCACCCACCCCATTTCTACAGAAAAGAAATATAAAAGAAGGAAAAAAAATAGACGAAGAAGGCAACAGAAAAGCCATCAAAGACGATTGAATTGTTGTGGAAGAACGAAATTTGCTCAATCAGCTGCAATATTTTCAAGTAGTGAGGTTGTTCAGAGCCTCGTGAGGCTTATAGGTAGTTATACATCCCTGTTTACACTTACAGAAACCAGAGAGCTTCCCATATCTATTTATGCACGTCTTCATTATGAGAGTTTTCTCTGCCCGAAAATTACCTACTTTTACTTGCTGTTTGTGTGTGATGCTAAGCTTCTCTCATACATTGGAAAACTGATGGTATGAACTCTTCAATCATCGTTTGCATTTTCCTATGATTTATTAATTTATTCATTTGGTTTCATAAAGAATGATTCGTCAAAGTCTTGAAGTGAAGCCAAAGTATGCTTGGTAATGGAAGACAAATCTTCAAGCAAGAATCTCAATCCAAGGAAAATTGGCGATGGCATGGAATCTGATATCAACTAGTACATTCAACAGATTAAGATTCAGGATAAATAACTTTACCAACACAAACAACAATCACTTAACAATCCTCAATCCTCTGATTTCTGAAAACAGTTCAGTGGGAGAAAGCCAAAAACAAAGAACTAAATGCGTTAACCTGTTAAAAAAAATAAAAGTTTTGAATTAAAAATAGAAAAAGGAAAGCTATACACTTTCAGTTTTTGTTCCTTTTGGCTTCTAATTTTGTGCCATCTTTAAGTGCTTCTTGGGCGTCAGCCTCCATTCCAAGGGTGAAGAGGCAGGCTGCTTGAAGGTATGAGGCAGTTGGCCACTCGGGGGATACCACTTGGGCTTGCATTGCATCCCCAAGAGCTTCTTGAGGCTTGTCAGTCATCAAATGAGATAAGCAGCGTCTGGCATAGACGGTTGGTGACACCATGGTTCCACCATCAATGAACTGAAAATGACATTAAACCAAATCGAAGCTCTTAGGGCTCACCGACGCGATTCTTTTATCAAACATGATCGTAAGATGAGTATCCTAATTCTCTTAAGGATGAATCCTTAGAGAGCCATTTCATTTGCCCTATTGTCTGATTCTGAATGTGCAGAAAGTTTTCTAGAATCCTAGAATATGATAATCCTTATAGAGCCATTTCATTTGCCCTATTGTTTTATTCTGAATGTGCAGAAAGTTTTCCAGAATCCTAGAATATGATAATTCATATGCGCAAGCTCAAAATCATTCTATTCCTGCTTGCACATTATTGTTTCACAGTTAAGATCATTTATATTGTCCATTTGATCATGTTTAGCGTATTTAGATTTTCAAGAAAAATCATTATATGAAGCCCCAAAATTTGGTGGATCAAAGTGAAAAGAAGAAATGCTCACTTGTGTGTAACAATCAATGGCAGTTGCAAAATCCTTAGCTCGAAAAGCAGTATCCCCATGCTTCTTAGAGTTCAATGTCTCCTGCATTTGACTGGTCCAAACTTGAAATGAAAGCTGCAATGCAAAAGATGTGAAAACATATTGAAGCACAGGCAGCATATTGGATTAGGAAAGTTCAGGTCGATTCATTCCATACATGCTAGCTGCCACTGCTATTCCTAGAATGAACCAAGGCAAAATAATACCAACTTTTTCATTTCCTTATTCATTTAGCAAACAAAACTAACATGTCATGTTTAAATATGCACAAACAGTTGCAAACCTCGTTAGCAATCCCTTCATCGTCCTTGTATCCAATCTTCTCCAGAATTTCATGAATAGCAGTAAGGTCCAACCTCAAGCATGCCTCACCAAAAGCAGTTAATGACAACTGTTGCGTTAACGATGCATTCTCATGCGATATACCCATTAAAATATGAGATGGAACCTGCTAAAACTTTCATTTATTAAGAAACTACAGCTAAGCAGAGGCAAATCAAAGTATAACGAAATATCAACAATGTAATAATGCGCAGCCCCAAACTAAGGTTAATTCAGTCAACTGCAGTACGTACCTCTGCTTCTTTTTGGAGGGACAAAAGTGACGTGACTAGGGACTTTGCATTTGGCCTCTCACGAGCTTCATATTGTAAACAACGGGAAGCTAATCGTACTAATTCAGTTCCATCATCCTTGGAAAAATGACCCTCGAGAGCAGAATCCATCAACATAAGAAAATTCTTGCCACGAATCAGGTCCAGTGCCTAAAAGCAAGTTAAGGACACACATAAATCCCCAAGTTTGAAGCTTAAATGCGCAAAACTTGAAGAGCTTTGATGTGCTAAATCAAATATATACCAGATGGGGAGACTTACATGGCTTGGAGGAATATGTTTGCCACTCAAGAGATCCAACAAGAGCGTTCCAAAGCTGTACACTACACTCTCCGGCGTCACTCTACCTGTTAAGATGCACAACATGCTTTTCTTAGTCTTGAATCGAAATGGCGTGGCTTTTGAGATGTTGACTATTGCAACCGTATGCAAGTTCTTCTAATTTTCCGTTTATTTCTTTCGTATTCGACTGATTTATGCATGAAGAAAACACGGGAATGCTGTTACCAGTTCTCAAGTACTCAGGAGGGGTGAAAGCTAAATTGGTGCTGTAACTTTTGCCATCTCGGCTATTCTTCATTAGTCCAAAGCAAGAAAGTCTTGGATTACCATCCTGCAAACATGAGCCAGAAATTACAACACAATATATAATGCTGGCAGTGAAGGTATACAAGCCACATTTTACCTTATCAAATAAGACTCTGTAGGCATTGAGATCGTGGTACAAGGCCCTCCCTCTGCTGCTACAGTACTCAAGAGCTTCCGCCAGATACAGAGCTACCCTCAACCTCATTGCCCATTTCATAGGCTGCTTCTCCCCTGCATTCATTCATCCCCATGGCCAAATTCTCTATGGTGAACAACAATTCCTTTGATTTTCTTATAATTTCGTTAAAAGAAAGGGGAAAAACTAACAGTGAAAGAGATGCTTGGCAAGAGTTTCATGAGGCATAAACTCGGCAACCAGCAATCTCTCATTTCCTTCACAACAAAATCCAATCAAATTAGCCAATCGCTCGCTTCTCAGACTCCCCACCGATCTCGCTTCCTCCTGATTAACATTCAGTAAACGGTAAACCACCAATCGGAAAAAAAAAATAAAAAAAAAGAATGAAAATATCAAAAACCAAAGAGATCCTTTTAACTCACAAGAAATTGGCGAGCATCAGGCCACGCCAGTCTGTTAAATCGCTTAACTGCAATCCAACGATCATTATCCAACTTCCCTTTGTAAACAACATTGGGAGACTTTTCACCGTGCTCCGACACAATATTATCGGAAGAAAAACTACCGGTGGCTGCTTTCAGTTGGTCCAAGCTGAACTCGGTGAAAGTCGGGCGTACAATTCTGTCATTTTTGCCCCCATTCTCTGCAATTGAAATAACAAAACCATAAAAATCACAGAAAGGAAAAAGTATTGGTGGAAACAAGAAAGAAGCACCTAGATCGGAAGATTCAAAAGCAGAAGTCTTAAGATGAGAATGAAACCAACAAAATGAGAATTTGGAGCAGCAAGCTCCCATTTTAGAAAGAAGAGAAAAAAAAAACAGAGCAATGCTGTTATGTTTCTCAGGAGGGTGATTCTGAATCTACAGAGCTGGAATTTGATATACAAGCTTTGTGGGCTGCAAAAGGAACCTTTTTTATGTTATTTCTGGTTTCAGCTTTCTGCCTTTTCTTTAACAATGTTTCATCATTCTCTTCTCTCTTTTCACTTTTTTTTTTATTTTTTTGGTTTTGGATGGATAAGTAGAAGAAGATGCCTCTGTTATAATATTATATTATTAGGCGCCAAATAGATAATAAATTAACGGTCGTATTATTTAAGGAAAAACGATGACGTACAACTCAAAATTCAACGCTTTCAAAAATACAAAAAGAAGCAAATCAAAATTCAGGTAGAGGAATTATAAGGTCATATGCTACAGTTGAAACTTCAAATGAAGTCATAAGAAATTAATGCTCATTTTTATATACGTATAATTAAAATAAAAAAGTAAATTAACTGTAATAGTCCATTCCATAATATTTATTTTTACTTTAAATATTTAATAAAGGCCGTATGAATCAAAATAAGTTCTATAAGAAAGAAAAAGAAATGAAATTATGTTGCATGGTAAGGATAAAAATGAATTATTTTCTTTATTCTCTTTTTTTTTTTTTTTGAGTTTCTTTTAGTTAACTTGCTCTTATTATACATTCGAAAGAAGTTTAGTATCATGTGTTAGATTGGTTTTTTCATTAAAATTTGATAGAAAATGAAAAAGAGTCCCTTTTATGCAATGAAAATTAAACATAATTTTGAATGTTAAATATAAATATAAAATAGATATAAAGTTGGACTTTTTTTTTTATGTAATTATTACTGTAACATATCCACCTCATTCATGAATTTTTCTTTGTTAAGTGGAATACCAATTATTCATGATTGTCTTTTTTTTCTTTTTTCTTTTTCCTCTCTTTCCTTCCATTTCAAATTGAAGTCATTGGTTTTTCATTTATAAAATATGCGTTTATTTGGGATAAATATTCTGATTTTACAAAACTTTTCTCTTTTAAACAAATTAGGGATTGAGAAGTAAGAATATCGAAAATAAAATAGGCAATGGTGGGTAGCTGAAGCCTTTTATTTATAAGTTTCAGCTATCATTTTTATTTTATTTTATTTTATTTTTGATACGCTTACTTTTTAATCTTTAATTTTTTTTTAAAAAAAAAGTACAACTAAAATGTAAAAAATATCATAACTGATAATTACTATAAACTTATCTGCCATTTAGGAGAGTATTCATTTTAACTAAATTGTGGCTCTTAAATATGTGAGTTACCAACTACTGCCCCTATTTCTAACCAAATATTAGCAGAAGGCCACAAGTTATATCTAATCATAAAATAAAAGGAAAGAAAAAGAATATAACATTAAATATTTCTTTCCACTGTATTTTTTATCTAAAAAAATTCTCAAACTATTTTGTTTATTAATTTCTCATAATCTGTTATAGCGTCTTACCTCTCTTATTTTGATTTCTAAATTTATTTTTTCTTTTTACTCTCACCTTAAACTTTAGATTTTCTTTTCACAGTCTTGTATAGATAAGAATCAGCCTTGTGATTTTTTGCACCATTAATCCACCAACTGCTTAGAGGTTTTCTTTTATAGAATTTGAGTTCTTTCCCATATTTTCTCTTGATGGTTTATATTCTATTCTTTTCCTTAAAGTCAATATTTCTTCTAGTAAATCTAGAAGGCTTATTTGACCTTTTTCCTCTCATCTCTTCCTCTTTGTGATATTCTTCTTTTTTTGTATTCTTTAAAATTTTTTTGAGAAGCATATCCAATTCTCAATTGATTATTATATTTAGATAGATAAATATACTTTTTTGATATATATTCAATTTGAAAACAACTCTTATTCAAATAAGAAAAACGTTTTTCATCTTACTTGGAGCTCTTACATGCTTTTCTCATGGCATGTTTGGTCGCCTACATATTTCCACTTAGATCATTTATCACTTTGTTTTCATTTAGAAGTAATCTATAAATTGTTTTATCTACCTTAGGCCATGATTCTAGAATCTTAGCAAAAAATATTTTTGACATATAATTTTGAGTTGTAAAATCAAGATTGTAAGAAGAGTTTTGAAACTCTCATGCATAATTCTCAAAATAATAAATTACTGATATGTAATTTCATTAATACCATTAGAGATTACCCTTTTTAGAGGGATTCCATTGACAATGAGAATCCACAAAATTCTCTTTTCAAAACACCTACTACTATTGCAACTACACTGTCTGTTAGCAAGCTTTGTCTATTTCATCTCTTATTTTGCTTTTCTTTGCTAACTTGGTCTACTATTTTTTGGCATTTTCTACAATGTGGTTTTGCAAAGTTTTTAGACTTATTTTGGAGTAAAACTTCCTAATTTTATGGCAAAACTAATTATAGTAGCCCATTTATCTATCCTTTTAGATATTTTCTTTTCACAATCTAAATTGAAAAAAATTATGGGGCTTATTACTGGCCTCAACGAGTTTTTCTTGTTATGAATTCTTTTTTTATCCTATGAGCATAATTGGGTTTATAGAAGCTTTTTTTGTACCTAAAAGCTCATTAAATGTTCTATCATTTATATGAATTAGAGATTCCTCTAACAAACCTAAAGATTTTTTTAAGGTTTTGAGCCAAATTAGAATTGTCTATCTTGACTACTTTCTTTTCAAGATTTAAGATAAAAGGAACCATTTTTCATCTCATAATTTTTCCGCTGATTTTTATGGATCCTCTTTTCTAGATACCTTGGGTTTTTTCAACCAATAATCTCTTTCGATTACATTAAGTATTTTATTCACCAATTGTCCTACCTCACTTGCTAAAGCTAATTTAGCTTCTAGTATGCTTTCAATGCTCTTTTATGGCACGATAATGCTTAAAAAATCTATTTACTTCATCTTGTAAACTTTTCATTAATTATAATTTTAATTGATTATTAGAGTTTAAACCTCTGCTTGGTGCCTGTATTGTTATCAAACGTTTTCAAGGATCACCACATTTTTAAAAGGTCTTTTTGTCCTTTCAAACGATTAGGTTTAGTGAGTTTGACCTAATTTTGGGTCAATCTAAAGTTTAGGTACTAAATAGATAACCGAATTAAAATCCAAGGACTATACATGCAAATTTCATGCTTCTATTAGAAATAGCTAGTATCAGAAACTTTTCGGACATACTTCTCGAAGTTAAGGAAATTTTGGAATATGAATTGAAGTTTAGAGACTACTTAAATATATGCAAAAAATTCAAAGACTATAGATGTAACTTAGTCGTTATTGTATTGATATTTTGGGAAAAAAAAGAGAGCGAATCTTTCTTTTTTTTAAAAAAAAAAGAAAGGTGTTTTTCAATCTCTTTTACAATAGGAGATATTTCTAAAACTTTGCGCTCAAGGGTTAAGTAACTAAAAATTTTGTAGCCATTTAAATGGCAAATTTCACATCGATTTGATCCATTGAATCTATACAGTACCATCCACACTACTTGAATTGATAGGACTTCAAAATGAGATTCGCCATTCCATATAACATTTATTGTGTAATTTTTAAAAAAAAAATAAAAAATGCTTACAGTAATAATAAAAAATTTTATAATAAAAAATAATTGAATATTTAAAAATTTGCGAAAAGTTTTCTCTTATTTCTTTTTT
>CANXYI010617304.1:0-13390 GCA_948208565.1 Hura crepitans
TGTATTTTGGACCTTGACGACTGCACCCGTCACATCATAACTTATCATGATCATCATCATTATGTAGGGTTTGAATCTCGAACCTCGACGGCAGCACCCATCTTATAAGTTGCGTAGGGGCCCGCAGTCTGGACCTCGATAGCTGCACTTGTCATCAAATCTCAAGATGTGCAGTGGCCCTCACAGACCTCAATGGCGGCTACACTCGTACCAATATCTCATCATATAATCATAAAATCATGAAATATGCGGGGGTTCCCATCTAGAACCTCGACGGTCACACCTATCATCACATGGGACACTTTAGTGTCTTAGCAACTGCTAAGTCCCTAGTTAACCTATCAACCTATCCAGTAGGTGTCCAACCAATATAAGCCTTAATCATTAATTATTCATCTCGCATCAGTCAGATTTAAGTATTAATGTGTTTGTGTCTTCATGTCTTCATACATCATATCTCATAATTTATTCTTTAATCATATTCCATTATAGCGTACATATCATCATCATCATATGCTCTTCAAAATCATGGTATATTCATGTAAACCCATCATGAGTGCTTTATGTACCAACTCTCAATCTCATTGTTATATTCATCTTACGCATAATACTTCCCATCGACGTTCTTCATTATGTTCATATAATAAATCTTTTTACTTATGACTCCGCAATTTGTACCATTTACATTTAATGCATTTATTTAAATTAAATTTTCACATATATTTATTTTTATTTACATTTCGTTTAACATGTTGTCTTTCTCTCTTATAGACATAATAATTTTCCCCTACTTAATTCCATAATTAACCCCACCTTAATCTCCTTTAGGTCATTTCTATAAAAAAAAATTAATTTCACTCTAATCCTTAATGAGTAATTCTCGTGTAATTTGCTTTGATCTAAAACACTCAGTCATAATACAATTTTAATTAATTATTATCATTATACATATTTTTCCCTTTCTTTATTATTATTATTATTATTATTATTATTATTATTATTATTATTATTATTATTATTATTATTATTATTAATATTGTCTTGATTATTTGATAAACTATTCGTGTGCTTATACCTTCTCATTATTCTACTTAAATGACTTCCTTTGTTTAATTTACTAATGGGTGTCGAATCTATCAAAAATAATTTTCTACTCTCTAGACACAAGTAAATTGTAAATAGGGTGAGCAGGATCGAATCCACAGGAACTGGACTAATTTAATTCTTCTAAAAACCAAGATAATTAATTCGAACAATTAAATGGGATTTTATGCGATTAAAATTAAAGTAATAATTCAAATTAAATGAAAGCAAAAAATTAAATGTAAAAATCAATAGATAGAAACCTAGCACAAGGATTAATTTTAGTTTAGTTCTCAGGATTGATCATGGACACGAAGGATATCAAATTATTATTTTAATCAATCAATTATAGTTATTGAATATCATCTAACAACCAATTCTTTTTTAAGAATAGATTAATTATGAAACCTCAATAATTAATCCCTAATTAATCAGGGCAAAACCTAGAACACCGCCTTAGAAATTAACTCATTAAAAGTATTAAGAATTAAAGGAATCCGATTCTAATTAATAAACTTGATACCGCAGTTTATCACAATTAGTTTGTGTATTTTTACAACACAGATTGTCAGTTGGTTGCTACTAAAATCAGATTTACTAAGCAATTATCTTCTCAAAAAATCTAAATAGTATTTACTGTTAAGTTAATCATACAATTGGCTAGATTACAAAATCAATAAAAATAGCAATAAAAGTATATAGCAGAAAAAACACAAAAACTAAAATAATAAAGAGAAGAGAAGAAATTGATTAGATCTCACAATCCTTATTGAATATAAACTTTAATAATCCTTGGCTAGAATAAAAAATTCAGCCACACATTTTTTGACAAACACAGCAGAAACATATTCAGTCTCTCTTCCTTAGTTACTCTTCGCATTTTTCCTTTCCAGTCAAATAAAAAGGAATAGAAAGAATCCCTAAAGAGGAGAATTTCCTTCTTAAAATCTCTCCAAAAAATTAGAAAAGATAAAAAATAAGAATTCAAATATCATCTAAAATTATCCTAATCAATAAGTGATTATTTCCCACAAAATTCTACCTAAAAAGTGTAGCTAAATATGACAGCTATCTAATAAAAATCAGGCTGCATCTGACAGTTGGCTATGACCTTTAGCCTTGACCCAAGGTCAACACCTGCAGTTGGGTAGATTCTTCAAAAAGTCTTCAAAACTCTATGAATTAACTTGAAATTTATAAAGCCTATCCAAAATAACAAAAATTCTCAAACTAAGTCAATCTTTATCAATTAAGCACAATTAAGGATATAAAAGTATGGGAAATAACAAGGAAAATGGTGCATAAATGCATTCTATCAAATACCATCACACTTAAACCGTGCTTGCCCTTAAGCACAAGCATTAAGACAAAAAGAAATAGATGGTGAAATGCAGTTTCCCTTTCACAACCATTACTACCCAATTCCAGCAACTCAATTTATAAAATCTAGAAAGAAATCAAACTACAAACTTTTATACTTCCACAAGATAAAATGACAATCCTCTATAACTCAATGAACACTAGCTTAGTAAATTTCAATCACACAATAATTTTAATCCATCTAAAATTAAGCTAATGCACATGGAAAGATATACCCAAACCTGCCAAGATACGATTCATACAAGACACATAAGTATCAAAATGGAGACCAAAGAACCAAGTATCAAGATAGATTATCCAGCACTTTTCTCTCAATTTATTCATTAAATTAATAAAATTAGGCACTTATTAGGCTTGCCTAGGTATCTTTAATAGATCATAGTCCTAGGTGGCTACTAGCACAACTCATAATCAAGTGAAATATAGGTGATTTGAATCATTTTCGGCCTAAATAAGGGGCTGATTCTCCCAACATTAGGTTGCTCCATACACAAACCTCCTCTCTTTATTTATTTACTTTTATCATTTATAAAGGAGAGTTTGTTTAAGGAAAATAGGTGCTATACCACCTAAACTAACCAATGATGGTAACCACAATTCGCAAGACCAGTGAAGTGAAAAATTTAAGAAGTGCCCTTTTTATTTAAATTTTTTTATTCAGAGAGAAATTTTTAATTTAAAGATACTGGTCTTCAAGTCGCCTTTCATGCAGTTTCAAGCATCAAGATTAATTATCTAGGCAAGTTTATTTACTTTTCCACATGTACATGGCAATCCAATTAATATGCATATAAGATTAATTGTTTCACCTTTTTAATCCAAGTATAATGTTCAAATTATGAGTTGTGAACACAAGTGGAGAATAAAAAAATAGGTAGTCTAATCACCTCTCTAGAAAGAAAGAAAATTAAACTAAACTAAACTAATTATGGTCATCATATAAGCAAAGTAAAAATAGCAATAAGTATATATACCCCCACACTTAAACCATACAATGTCCTCATGTGTGAAAATTATTTAAAAGCATAAGGACATGGAACTCCCCTAGATAGACAGCTAAGTGCACGAGATGTGGTTGATGTCTAGGCTTCTGTAAATGCCATGATGTTCTTGTCTATGCGGCTTAATTGGTCCTCAATCAAGCCAATTCTTCCTTCAAGGAAGTTGAAGTGCTCATCTATCTTCTCATATCCTTATGAAGGATCAATCCTAGCTTTTTGTTGTGAAGTACCAGCTTTTTGAGTGGAGTCTGCTCTATTTCCTCCATAAAAGATTCTCAAATAGTGTGGTACTACAGGACCTGCAGAAGCAAAACACACATACCCATCCTTTCAGGCTAGCATGCCTATACTATCTAAACATCTAATATTTAAAGGAGGCATATCACAAGCAATGTGCAGATCATAATCTTATGTATCAAGCAAATGCATAGTGACAGCAAAGTGGGTGATTAATGATCCTAAAATAAGTGGCCTTCTAAATGATAGAACATTGGAAAATTGACTAGCAAGCTAAAATCCTAAATTAACTCTCCTAGTAGTCATCATACACTAAAGGAAAAATAACTCAGTTTTTGAAATGATGCCAGGTGCATTTTTCCTCCCGAAAAATGAGAAAGCAAGAAACTTATATATATATCTCAATGATCTATCCCGCAAAAATGTATCTCTAAAGGAGCCTAAGTCATATTCTATGGTATTCTATGTGTACTCCCTATAAATAGCTAGGCTATCAAAATCCTCATAAAAATCACATAAGCTAGTCAGATATGCAGTGGAGTCAGCCTCTTCTTCAAAAATAAACCCCATGGCAACATTAAAATTAGTGACAGACATTTTGAACCTATGCCCCATCAATCTAAATGATATCACATTTGGTGTTCCGAAGTTGAAAGTTGCTAAATCTTTCAGCTTCTTAAATGTAAATGTGGTGTAAAATTCCTTGCATAACTCAGTATAGGTAGGCATGTTCAAAAAAATAATAAGTTTGCCAACCAATGTTGGCAATCAGTGCATTCACATGGTTCCTAATATGTAATTTAGATAATGTGAATGGATGCATCGATCTACACTGTACCATTCAGAGTTTAGAGATAATGGCATACCTTTCTTTTTCCTTGCCATTTGTGAATGTGAGGTGGCCGTTCAGGAGGTTATCGTCAGGTTATAAAACTACCTTCCCTTTTCCCACGCGAGACTGTTACTATCTTGTGGGTATCTCTTTTGGTTTTGTGGGTATCTTCTCCGGTCTTATTTGTGGTTGGTTATTGGTGTCTTTTGGGTCACTATTTGGTTCAAGCTCGATTCAAACCCAAGCTGATTCGGGCAGGTTAGGTGCGTCCGGTGTTGCTATCACGGTTGCAGTTGCAGTTGCACCGGCGGCTGCTTTTAGCTTTCGCTTATTATTGACAGTGCAGCAGGTTTGTTGGCTTGTGGTGTGTTAGGCTCTAAGGAAAGTTAGACATCTATAGCTACTGGCGTTTGATGTCGACGGGTAATGGTAGATCTAGCTAGATTATTGATCGGTGTCACCTTTCATTGATGGCCGTGGGATATGGCTGCTACGCCAACCCGCGTGGACCCAACCGAATAGGGAGGCGGTGGATTTTCATTAGGAGGAATCGGTGCTAACGTCATTCAGTGTTCTTTGTGAGCTCTTCTCTTAAGCAGCATGGTGTCTATCAAGCGTTGAAGGGAAGAAGAGTGCGTCTATAAAAATTTTTGTATGGGGATTATAAAGTAAAAAGAAAAAATATTTTGAAACTAAGTAAAAAAAAATGGGCACATCGTCCTTTTGTATTAGCCGTGGCCTAAGGCTAAGGCCCACGTCTATTAGTACTTCATTAAGAATTTTTAACTCAGTCACTTTGCTGGTGTTTTTTTCACTCTTTATTGTTTCTGCATTTGCACAAAAGAACAAAAAACACATATTAGAAAAATTTATCAGGTCTTAAGGTTGAAGATGACCAAATTTTTTTTATAACATATATCCACAAAAAATAAAATAAAAATATGCTAAAACCTTTAAATGAAAATTAACAAGCCTAATTGAATAAAAATTCAAGAGGTAAATAAAAGTCAAAATTTCAAAATGCAGATAAAGGAAGAATAAAACTTTGGCTTGCCTCTCAGAAGCGCCTTTATTTATCATTCTAGGCTCGACATTGCTGCCTTTAATTAATAAGAGTCTGACAGCCTGGTTAGGCTTACTTCCTCTATATTATGTTCTTAAAAACCCTCATAATATGGCTTTAGCTGATGTCCATTTACCTTAAAAATTCTTTCATTATTCAAGTCGATTATTTCTACTACACCATGATCAAAAGTTTTGTTAATAACAAAAGGACCTACCCATTTGGAACGTAACTTGCCAAGAAACAATTTTAAGTAAGAATTAAAGAGTAAAACTTTCTAACCAACTGAGAGTTGTTTTCCAGAAATTTTTTTGTCATGATGGGTCTTTATTCTATCCTTGTACAACATTGCATCTTCATATGCGTCTTTTCTCAATTCCTCTAATTCTTGTAAGTCTAATTTCCGTCGATGTCCTACCTTATTCAACTCCATATTGCATCGCTTGATTGCCTAATATGCTCTGTGTTCCATTTCTACAGGAAGATGACAAGACTTACCATACACTAAACGATATGGTGACATGCCAATTGGTGTTTTATATGCTGTCCTATAAGTGCTTTTGAGCTTTTAGGTGTGCACTTATCGAGAAAAGTCGACCCCTAAGACTGACATAGGGTTCGTCTTATTTATATGCAAATCGAGGTGCGAAATGGCCGTTTCAGGTAGTAAAATGACCGTTTTGCACTCAAAATAGCCGTTTTAAAAGCCAAAATGATCGTTTCGAGGAGTCCTGTATGGATTCTGCCTCTTTGGCAAAATGACGTCATCTTTTGGGGGCAAAACGGCTATTTTAGCAAAGCATGAAATGACCATTTTAAGGCTGAAACGGCTGTTTCAGCAAAGCATGAAATGGTCATTTTAGGACAAAATGACATAGTTTTGCCTAGTGGTCTAAAACTTGAAAATGAATTTTTTGTTTGTATTTTAAAACATTTTTTCCCTTTCTAAAATGCTTTGTACTGTAGAGAGCTTGCCCTTTGCACCCTTATGGCATTAGTGTTAGGCATCAAGCTCAAGCCTATCAACCCACTATAAAATGCCTATTTTTCTCGCAATTTGACCACAAGATTTTTAGGTCGGACAAAGACTTATACTCAAAGATTAATTAAAGATTTTTAAAGAAAACTTTGAGTTAGACATTGACATCCTCATTTATCAGAATTTAGTCCTCTTTTCATCATTAGGCAATCCGAATATGGAAGCCTCAGAAAACCCAATGTCTACACTTGGTGGACCTTAGTTTGTCAGTTAGGTATATTTTTTTATTATATGTGATTGTTATCCAAGATTGATAGAATTGTCAAAGATAATTGATGTAAAGATTTAACTTTAACAAAAGCTAAACATGTTGAGCTAAGCATAATATTTAGACAATAAGATCTTAATTTTGTTTTATATGAACTTGGCATAGTTCAAACTAAAAAATCAATAGGTAGAATCAAAAGACAAGAAAGAGTTGTTAGGAGAGATATTAGATATAAAGAATTGTTGGATAGAAATCGTAGTTTCTTTAAATTCAAATGCCTAGAAAAAACTTAGTGCACTAGCACAGAGGTTAGACAACCAGTAATTGTCAATCCCTTAGTAGTTTCCATATAAATCACAGAATAGACAAAGATATAATTACAGGATTGCTAAATACTATAAATTGTTGATTGTACTAATTCTCTAAACAAGTCTTTTAAAAAAAATTTAATGCCTCTATGGAAAGTTTTCGAAATGCTTATAAGAATTGTCTCTAAAGCGAAGTGAGTTTGAAAATTATCTTCTTAATAACAAAGAGCTTTTGTGCTTTATTGTGAGTTCCTTATATCATAATAAGTATAAGAAATTGAAAGAAGTGGAAAATCTTAAATTTTATTTGAAAAGTAATTTTAAAATCCATGAGCAATTATATAACTATGTCTAGGTCAATTAAAATTGACCTAGTATAGAATAGACTCAAAATTATTAGTACTAGAGTCTTGATAAGAATTTCTAGAAATGAAATAAAAGGCTTAAGGTAAGGTTGAAAAGAAAAAAAAGTTCAGGGGTTAAAATTGAAAGGTTAACTTACTATAGTAGGTCACAAGGACTTTTAAAATAAGAATTTGTAAATTCAAAGAGTTTTTAAATATGAAATAAAGTTAAAGAATATAATAGGAATAGGATCAATAATTGAGTGAGATTTGTGTAAATAACCATTATCTTTAGGGGTGATACATACTTTTACCCCTTAAGTTGGGAAAAAATCTATTAAACATGTGATCCTTAAAGGTAGCTTGAAACATGCTTGAACTTCACAAAATAACTTATTACCTATTAAACTTGACAAAAGTGAACCTATCACCCCTTAAATAATACATGGTAGCAAGTAAAAATTTTGACATAAATTCTTTTAAAAAGATAATAAATACATTTTTGTTAAGTTTAGAGAGTAATAAGTTATTTTTGCCAAATATAGGGAGTGGTATATATACTTTTGTCAAATTCAAGTATATTATAAGACACTGTCTGCGCACACATGCAAACACACACATATATACACGCATGAGCATATACATGTCTATAAAAATAATTAATAAATCTAATTGGAATTTGTGATGATCACCTTTGAGACAAGAATTATATGAAAATACAAATTTTTTTTTACGACAGAGAAGGAGGATGAGAACCCCATCCTAAAATCTTTTAACATGAATTACCCTTTAACTATAATATTCCTTAAATGACATGAAGATACAATTAAAATAATCCGTTTGATTTTTTTATTTCATTTTTTTCTTTATTTTGTATTCTTCCTTTATAATTACAATAAATATACATAATAAAAAAATTACTATGTGAAAAAAATGAAAAGATATGCATCTTTTAAATTAACAAAAAAGATTAATGTCTCAAATTAAACTGAGGGATACAGGTAATTACATATTGAATGATTGAATGAAAGATGAGAGTTATATCTTAAAATCTTATTTTCAAATTACTCGAGCCAAAGGCTTAGCCATGTAAGTCCTATTAGGATGATTGTCTAATTGATTAAACAAATTACCATTAAGGGATGATAGTGATTTAGAGAGTAATATATATACTTTTGTAAAATTTAGGTATACCATAAGGCACTCGCATGAGCATATAAGCACATATATACAAGTGTGCATACACATATGCATGTCTATAAAAAATTAATATATCCAACTTGAATATGTGATGATCACCTTTGAAACTAAAATCATATGAAAGTATAATTTTTTTTTACAATAGAGAAAGAGGATAAGAACTCTATCCTAAAATCTCTTAACATCGATTACCTTCTCACTATAATATTCATTTAAAGGACATAAAGATATAAAAATGATCCATCTGATTTTTTTATTTCATCTTTTTCTTTATTTTGTATTTTTCCTTTATAATTACAATAAATATACATAATAAAAATTACTGTATAAAAAATGAAAAGATATACATCTTTCAAAAGAAAAAAAAAATGATTATTAGCTCAAATTAAAGTAGGGTATAAAGGTAATTACATATTGAATAATTGAGTGAAAAATGACAATTATACCCTCATATCTTATTTTGCAAATTAATTAAGCCAAAGGCTTAGCCATTTAAGTCTTATTTGGATGATTGCCTAATAGATTAAATAAATCACTATTTTAATAAACCTAAATACCAACCCAAACCTTTTCCATCTAAACTATCTATCATAAGCAAAACTTTTATTCCTTTGCCTCTTTTTAACTCCATTTTGTTTCATTCCACATTCTTATCTCCAGATTTGATTTCATCTCATTTTGTCTTGTTCATATAGTTCTCTATTTGATTATCACTTTGTTTTTGTAAGGTTTATATTATTTATTTTAAGAATTGAAAACAGGATGAAAAGCAACATGCTATATGTTATTTTTCAACATATTTAACTTGGCTTATTCTTTATAAAATTCAAGCAACTTATATTATTTAAAAGCATCCTCAAAACTAGAGTTATGCTCAACATCAAACCTGTTTTTCACTTTAATAAGTACCAATACACGACTCTAAATTGTTTTCTTTCTCGATGTCTTTATCATCATTTAATAGGTTATCGTTTTTACCCATGTCAAATAAATTGTTATACATATGAAAGTTGTTAGTTGATGACATGAGCATTGGAAGGCAAAATGGCCATTTTGGCACTAAGAGGCAAAATGAAGATTTTAGGATGCCAGTGGGTCTAATTGCTAGAGTAAGGCTAATAAGCTAAAAGATGCTTTTACAAGTTTAGCTGAGTCATTTGTTGAAGATATGCATGTGGAGTTGAATAAAGAAACTAGGACAAAGTCAAATGAAGCAAACAAAGAATAATAAAAGCCCATTTCACTATGTCTAGCATGTAGGGCTTAAAAGTGGACCAAGGATTGTAAGCTTATTTTAATTATAAGTGTCTTATTGGCTAAAGCATATGTTAAATTCAATTAGTCATTTGGAGACTCTTTTAATTATTGTTATTTTAGGCTTAAGTTATCATGTAAAGTAAGCCCATAGTTCCATCTTATTTTATTTCTTTTTAATTAAGCTTGTTAGACTTAGGTTTAATTTATTTTAGGGTCTATATTTAATTAATTGTAAGAGGTTAAATACCTTTTAACTAAACATGTACCACAGTTTTGATGAATTGAATGAATGTTTTGCTTATTTTTCAACTTGAAAAGTGTATACCTTTGTGCATGCAAGTAAAGAAGCCATCTTTGCTTATTGTGTCAAGAAGTTGATTAATTGCAATTTTAAAGGCCATATTATCTGCATCACTGAATCAATTCCTTAAATTGATTCCCAATCATCACCATTTCTAAGAATAGGTTTCTTAGGGGTTTAGTAGGGAAGGCATTTATATTGTGATTTTTATCTGCCAATTTGTGCATTAGGGTTTCAAATTCATTTAACCTAGGGCTTCCACATCAATTAGGCAATCAAAAATTTAGGAGATGCTATAGAAGCTTTTAAACGAAGATGATTGTTAATCCTGACATGAACAAATGAAATCAAACTTGCATGCAAAAGATTATTGAATCAATTGATGAGCTCCTTTCGTTTGTCGTAAATTGAATTAAATTCACAAATTATAGGTACTAAAAAAAGCCTAGAAAATATCCATTCTTAGCATCTTGAAACCTATGTATAGGGAAGGAAAATAACCTAACTAATTTACTAACCAGTAAGATGTATCTATACGCCAAAATTTAGACTATGGTTAAAGGAAGTAAGAGAAAAATCCTACCATATAGGTTAGTAGGGTAAAGCCTACTCTCTACACTTGAATTAAGAGAACAATTTGTACATAATGAAAAGAAAATTTGTACATAATGAAAAGAAAAGGTTCTTGTTCGGATGAATGGCAACATGTTTCATAATCTATAGTAAGATAAGGTAAGGTATAGTGTGAAATTATAATTACTAGTATCATATTTGGGAAGATAGTATGGTATATTATGGCTAAATAATATGTTTTTGCTTGGTTTCAATGGTATGATATGGTTTCAAAAATAATAAAAGGACCAAAATGCATAAAATCAAATAAAATTCAATATTTTGGGTGGGTTTCATTAAATTAAATTAAATTCAAACAAATTAAGAAAGCAATTGATAATATAAATTAAGCAATTTGAGATTTTGTAAAAAAAAAAAAGATCTAAAAAATGTTTTTGAGATCTTGCATTTAATACAAGATTTTTGAGATTTTATAGAAAAGTGTAAACAAAATTTTTAACACTAACTAGAGATGGAGCTGGCTGGTGTCAATCAAAGTTACAAAAATAGTTAGAGAGGAGTCAATGTCTTTTAATATAGAGTAAGGACAGTAATAATGACAAAAGTGAAATATCAATATTTAGTTAAAGATAATTTTGGAAAGTAGTTTTCATCAAATCATGAAAAACCATGAAATTCATGGTTTAAAAATCTATACTAAAATATGATTTTGAAACCATAGAATTGCCAATATTTAGTCTCTTAATTCAACGACTAAACCACATAGCTATATAATTTAGACATGTCACAAAATACTTTTTAGCCAAAGGCATTTAAGTTGCTCTAAAAGGGTCTTGATTAGTGTCTTAATCTGAGGATAATAATTTAAAAGTCTACTTTTGTAGAAATTAAAAAAAAAAGAAAAATTGAATAAAAAATGTGGATTAATTCTATTCCTTAGAGAAATTTAGCAAATTGAAGAAAATAACTTTAAATTGAGGGAAAATAATTAAATCCATGCTCATACAGCACACTCAGCACTACAGACCATTGAATTAAATAGTGTTATTGAATCCAATAGCTGATGTAACACCCAAGAAATCCTAATATTTAATTATTGAATATAATTAGGTAACTCAAGATAAAAGGGTGAATAATTAATTATGCAAGGATTAAGGAATTGTTAAATGGATATTTAATGGAAACAAAGTTGAAAGGGGAAAAATTGCAAGATGGATGTTTAAAATAAAAGAATAAAGAGATGAAAGAAGGATTTAATTCAATAATTAGAAAAGAAAGGGATTTAAATTATTATACGTCTAAGGGAGCGACTAATACTCATGGAATTTGTTTTCCTTGTCTTGGTTTCGAATCCAATGCAGAGAGAAAGAAAAAGAGAAGGAGGAAGACGAGAAAAAAGGTGGATTAGTGAAAAAAAAAAAGGGGGATTTTTAGGCTAAATGATTCAGCCTTCATCTAAATTATTGCCTTGAGAAGACAATAGAAAAAAGGGAAAGAAGAATGAAGAAGAATAGAAAATGGGAAAAAGGTCAAGCCAATAGGAAATGAGGGCTCAAGTCTCTTAAATTTTATAACCTTCTCGAGTCTCTTATGAGGTTTTGCACCATTAACTATGAGACTAGAAGTTATGAATTTTAGGATTGATTCTAAAATTTTATGGTGGTGATGTAGAATTCAGTAGAAATTGAAAATTATAGTTAGGGGCAAATTGGTCTCTTATTTACTGTGAGTTTTCTTTGATCCCTTTCTATTCAAATATTAAAAGTTGGTAAGGGTTCTAAATTTCTTAAATATTGTTTATACGAAGTTACTAAGATGGTTGAGTTTCGAATTGAATCGAAAGAGGAGTGTGTGCACATTGGCAGCCAAGGACTGTTGCTATTGTTAGTTGATAAATGGTGCAAATTTTACATGTGATCTGTTGATTTAAGGCAAATTAAAGGCATATGGGCTATGGAGATAATGTTAGTGCTATAATTTCCTTTCCAAAATGCAATTCAGTTGCATGCCTAGATAGAATTTGTATTAGTAAATTGGGTTAGAAGGGAAAAAAATATATCAAAGTTTAAATGTTAGAAAGATGAACAACTGAGATGTACAATCCGTAGCTATTATTAGCAACTATAATGAATTGGAAAAGAACCATAAAAATTTGCTATTATGGGTACTATGATTCATGTAACACATAGGATATTCCAATATTTAAGCCAGTTGAGGTTGAATATGTTGTTAAGGGTTGACAAATCCGCTACTGTAAACAAGTTTTCGTGACTATATCATATACAAGTGGGATGAAATAGGTATAGGTAAGATAAAGGAACTAAATTATATAGGAAAAGTATACGACATTGTAAATTGTCCTAGCAAAATACACATAAAGACTAAAAATTAATTGCTGCTGTGAAATTTAAAAAAGTAATTGAGGATATAAATTGAGAATTCTGCATGGTAATGGACTTCTAGGAATTTTGGAGTTGCAGTAGCAAAATAATTCGTGTAAGTATTGGGAGAGAAATCACCTGCAGCAAAATTAAATGATTACTATTTAACTTGCTAAAAGTTGA
>CANXYI010617372.1:0-16172 GCA_948208565.1 Hura crepitans
CGATAAAATTAAATATTTCTTTTATTATATAATTAAATATTAACTATATATAAATAAATAAAAAGAAAATTATTCAATTTATTTAATAAAAATCATAAAAATTTATTATTGAACTTTAATTACACTAATTACTATAAAAAAATTGAAAAAAATATTTTTTAATAAAAAAATTTCTTCAATTTTAATAGAAAAATAGATAGAGAATTTTAATTAAAATGCCACATAAACTTTAGATATCCAATTGCTGAATTTGAAATTATATGATTTTAATTAAAAATTAACTCAAACTTTATATATTATTTTGATGTTATTCTCAATTAATAAGCAGAAACATAATTGAGTTAGATTCAAGTTATATTCATATATTTTTTTTATTTTATAAAATCTTGAACTTGATATATAATTACATCACTTTAAAATTAATAATAAAATATTAATTTGAGTAATAAAAATAAATATATAAAATATTTATAAATTTGAGTAATAAAAATAAAAAGTTTATAATAATAATTCAAAATCTGTAAAAGTCATGTAATAAAAATTATTTAAAATCATTCATACTTTTTTAAAAATGTGATTAATATAATTCATACTTTAAAAGTCTATCAAACTATTTAAAAATTAATAATTAAAAGTCGTTTAAAAAAATCTATTAAAATTTTAATTGAATACATCGCCCTAATATTATGAATTTTTTTAGGCAAAAAAAGTTGTGAAGTTTAACCAAAAAAAATACTTTATTTATTTATTTATTTATTATTATTATTATTATTATTATTATTATTATTATTATTATTTGGAAATTACCACTAGATCATGTTAATTTTGGAAATTGAATCTGCCTCCTCCAATGCACAGATTCAATTCCGAAACGATGCCAGTTAATATATACTTAAATTTTTTTTTTTCATCCGTTGGTTAGAATTGAAATGTAAGCTAATTTAGTAATTTTGCTTGTTGAAGATAGTTCCACTGAATTATGATTTACTGATCCTTATAATTGAACTAAGATTCGATTCTTAATTATACCATATAATATTCCAAGTGCTAGTTTTTCTTACGTGCGTAAACAGAACCCAGTGCTAGTTTTGACATTAAAGGACTATATTAATTTATATATAAACGGATTCCTAAGATAATTAATTTACACAAACATGAAGAGCAGTAATTATATAGAAAGAAATGATGCAGAAAATCCATGGTAGAGCACAATCACAATCATGAAGCATGAAATTATTAAGATTCCAAAGGAACATATGCTGCCAAATATTAATTATAAAAATATTATGGAATTTACGTTTTCTTTTTTTTCTTCTGATATACATGAATAAGGCACAAAGTCACTTTCCTTCTCTCCCATTATATGAGAATTTCTCTCCTTCGCTACCTCAAGAATCAGATGCTTGTAATTGCTTTATTTCTTTTCTTTCGCTCTCTTTCCTTTATATCTATTCTTCACATTGCCACCTTCCAAATATTCTTTATTATTTGTTTTTTTCATTTCTTTTAAATGTGCACGGAAGAAACAAATAGCATATCTCATTGTAAAATCACAACAATCTTTTCGAAGACATATTTCTAGTACTAATATAGGTCACATATAAATTAGCAGCATAAAAGAGATATGTTTGTGGCTTTGTCTTCTATCCTATGTATATAATGGGGTTGGTATTTGGTATAGAAAAATTCTTTAATAACATCTTTCCTAAGAAATATTAATCATGTTAATTTCTATTCCAGGTAAAATAATATAATTAGTTCATTAGACAAGGAAAAAGATTTGTTGAAAGTATGAGGAAAGTAGCGTTATTTTGCTTAGAACAAAACGGTCCCCAATTAAGACAATTACTACCATATGAATTCAACCATTAAAAAACAAAACAGTGACACATCATTTTCTCTTCGTCGTTTCAAAGTTGGCATCTGTTAAAGATACAAATGATATTAAATACCGCAGTAAAATCTCTCTCTTTGTGCAAATGTAATAAAAAAAAAATAATAAAAAGAAATAACATTAATTTATAGGGATATACATGAATAAAAAAAATTCTACTATAAAATAATAGATAATACAAATGACGCTATTTTTTCTTACTTTAAGAAATAAACTTTCTTAATTCTCTCAATTTTCTTTGCTCACACTAATTTTAAGTGTGACACACTCATAAAATTACAAATAATTTTGTGGTTACTCCTCTCAAAATATTCCTCACAGTTTTACGCCAAAATTTGTGGCTTAAAACTTAAAAGCAAAATGAATGACCAGCCATATATATATATATATGGGGGCTTCATCACTGGCTCTTTCTTTGCCGCCTATGTCTCCAAAAAAATTGTGGCCCAAATTAATAGTTGCTTAACCTTGATGCAATGCCAACTTGCACCAAGTATTAGCTATGTTACATGAAGTATTTGAACACTTCATTGTCACCACCGTGCATGCAACCGCCATGCAAAAAGTTGCATTTTTTTTTTTTAACTTTAATAATAATAATAATAATAATAATAATAATAATAATAATAATAATAATAATAATAATAATAATAATAATAATAAATTAATTATCCCATTTGACCGGGAATCTCAACAATTCCCCCTCTCACATTCATATGGGATGTCTTGTCATCTCAGCAGTTGATCAACAAAATTCAAAATTTTCTCTTGGTACAACTTTCATTAGCATATCCGACCCATTATCATCGGTATGAATCTTCTCAAGCTACAACTGATTCTATTCCAACACATCTGTAATCTAATGATACCTCTTATCAATATGTTTGGACTGCGAATGAAATGATGAATTCTTGGCAAGGTGTATAGCACTCTGACTATCACAAAATAACTCATATTTTTGTTGATGAAAATCAAGTTCCTAGAGAAAATCTTTCACCCACAACATTTCTTTGCAAGCTTTCATTGCAGCAATAAACTTAGCTTCTATGGTAAATAATGCAACACACTTTTATAATTTTGACCACCATGATACTGCTTCTCTTGAAAAAGTAATCAAATAATCCAAGGTAAACTTTTGAGAATCAATATCACTAGCCATATCAACATCTGTGTTTCCAATTAATATTGGCTTAGCTATTCAGAAACATAAACAAAATCTAGAAGTACCTCGAAGATATCTGAAAATCCACTTCACAATAGCCCAATGTTCTTTTCCTAGATTAGAAAGAAAATGACTAACAACTTCGACTGTATGAGCAATGTCTAGTCGTGTGCATACAATATCATACATTAAACTATCAACAGTTGAAGCATATTGTAGATTTATTGTATTTTACTAGGAATGAGGCGGTTAGTATTTGGAGTCACCACTTGGCACTACATTAGGACCACTGATCTTTTGCTTAGAAAGGATTTGAAATTAGATCTTATTTATGCCCTAATAATATACCTTCCTTCATATTCTAATATTTATCTTTCCCATATCATGCAAGCAAGCATCTTATTTAAAACATTCATGTCATCTTTTCATTTAGAGGAAATAAATTGCAATATTCAGAATGCACAATAAGCATCAGAACATTCACAAGTTGGGTCATTTATTAGTTGTTGTTTGACCTAACAACTACCTATAATTCCATAGGAATTGGCGATAATTATCCAACTCTCATCTCTAGGTGATTGACCTTTGTTAAAATACATTTTGATGTGACTATCATTAAAGAAAGCTCAAAACCATTTTATTAAGAAAATACCAATTAATTCGGTCGAAAGGCATTGATGTGAGGTTAGACATTTTGGCATGTAAAACAAGTTATTAATCTACCTATTAAAACCCCAAAATAGTTAAAAGAAATATAAAGTACAAAATGAAATAAAAAAAATAAAGGAATAAGCAACTTGATCTCGTCTCTACATTGATTAGTCCATGCGGACTCAATATGGCTTTGGCTCAATATTCGTGCGGACTATATATGTCAAGTTTAATATGTCCGTCCAGACCTCTAATCCAGTAAAAATGGCTAATCTTATAAAACTCAAAGAAAGAGATTAGTAACACAAATAATGGCCCATGAGGACCTAATAAAACCATTGAACATAATGATAACAACATATGTAATGCAAATGCAATGGTCATGATGTAACACCCTTACCTAATTCCCGAAGAAACCTGATAAGAATGTTATTTCCCATATGATCACCTATCTTGAAATTACCTTTGTATTTCATTCATTTAACACTTAATATTTTTATTTTAATTAACATATCAGACTATTATCTTCAGATCTTTCTTTAAAGTGCCATTTTATTAGTCATAATACACTATTAAAAACTTCTATTTCGTTTGAAAAACATTTTTTAGAAAATCGGATAGCATAATAGCTACCCGGGTTAAAAACCAAAATTTTTCCTATAAAGAAATTTGTACTTCTATATAATAATCACTACTTCACATCCATACGGACCCATCTGGTCCTCTCAAACTCAACATTCACAAATATACAATCATTGCACATGCATCACAGCAATCATAGGCATCGCAGGGTCTCAGACCCATAAAAAAATAGAAACAATAGATAGCAGCATTCATATATATATATATATATATATACATACATACATATCATTAAAGCCATATATTTATTGTTCTCTTTCTATATTAATTACATGCCATACTTTATGATTACATTCATTTTAACATTCTTACCCAACCCATATTCTAGCTATACATGAGTACACACTCGATTATAGACTAAACTAGATAAAGTATTATACCCCAAAAATATACTCTAGCTACAGAGGGTTGCATCTTCACGTGCACACTTTCCTTTACCTGTGCATCGGAACACCGATACTATGACACCCACTACTAGATTTCCAAAGAAACCTAATAAGCAGTGCACTTCCCACTAGGTTACCCATCTCACTTCTCCCACGATCATTCGTTTAACTTTTACTTATAATGTACTAGGCAATTCTATTTTACTCCAAATTTAGTTCGGTCTGTTTCGATAGTCCATTTAAGTTCATTTTATCATGTCAGGCTATTTTTGACTGATTTCAACAGAGCCTGGTATTTCCTAAAAATCTAGCAGCATAACGGCTGCCTGGGTCACTATCCCATAATTCTTTTATACTTGTAAACACTTCTATATCATATATCACATCTCCTAGACCCTTCTGGTCCCCCATATATCATCCTATCAACATCATCTATCACACAGCAATCATAGGCCTTAGGCAACGATAAAAACACAAAGAGCCTCAAGCCCACAAGCATCAACATAGATCACATATACATAAAAAGAAACCACCACATGATCAATTACAACACAGTCTGTTATATACAAATACTACTCTGTATCCTTTATATACATCACACCCATTTTCCCCACCTAAGTACATAGAGTGCAAAAACTATACATCTATACATGATCAATCTTCTCAGAAAATGACCTCTGAACTCCATGCATGCTTTACAAGGCACAGTAGTAAGTCTTTAAGTTATAGCCCCCTTAAAGGCATATTACAACCCATTCTTCCTACATTATTTCAAGCCAAGTTTAGTATCATTTTACATGTCATTTCTTGACTATATTACATGTCATTTTAAGGTATACATTTTACTTGTTTTCAAACCAAAATAGTTAAGCTACTCATGCTCACATGATCAAGCATTAGCACATACAATATGGTACACATATTATCCCCTTTTTCATGCCATTACCATTAAACTAACTTTCGGGTACAACTAGTCAAAAGCCTTAATCATGCATTCCCATAGTGTTCATTACACAATCATCCATTCATCCATAGCCTAATCACACTTACATACATACCTTTACCATTTCATGCCATTCAAAGTAGACAAAAGCGTATCATATGCCTCGGCCACCACTAACTTTCCATACTTTCATGCATAATTCAACTTATTACATGTCATGCCAATTAATCATGTATCATAAGTCTAAGGCACATGTATTTCTAGCCTTGAATACCACCTAAAACCACACTAAGCAAGCCACACACATTCACACACATACAACCTCTCAGCCACACCCATATTTCACACTAAACATGCATTCTTCCATGTCTTTACACACAATGCCATTTCTTTTCAATACCATAATGATAAATTTAAAACTCAAGTACCCAAAACACACCTCAACATACCTCAAACTCATGCACACCTTTCAACCAAATTAAGACTTGATACTAACATTAGTTCTTTTCATTAAATAACCATTCCATGCAGACACCCTTATGTCGTAAACTATAATTATACAAAGGAAAACCTATCCAAGCCAATTCAAACACTCAAATCATTCTTGGAGTCAAAGAACATCTATTGGAATTTAAGGGGCATGAAGCGAATGATTGAATTCACTTACCTCCCTCACTTAAAGAAGCAATTGCCACCATTTTAAGGCTGCCATCTTTATTTTTAGCCCTCACGGTCACCTTCCTCCACCTTCTTTAAGCTCTTTCTTGCTCCAATTCACCTCAACCAAAGGCTGTGCATGTCCCCACAAAAGTTAGGCATCACTAAGGAGGATTTCTAGCTAAGAATAACCAAGAGAATCTGAAGGAAAATCATGAAAACTCACCTTACACACTTGCAAGATTGATTTTCACCCTAGAATATTTGATGAATTTTAACTTAATCATAGAAGCTCCTTTTGCCTCCATTCTTTTTCTAGAAATTCATTAACATCTAGGAGAAATTTTTAGTGGAATTAATTTTCTAAAACAGGTTGAAGAAGATGGTGAAAATGGCTTCTTTCCTTGCTGTGGCATCGTTTGCTGGATAGAAATGGAGAGAGTTCTTTACCTTTTATTTAGTGGAAAAATCCACTTTTCAACACATCTTACCACTTTTTAAGGCCCCAAGCCAGCTGGCAAGTATACAGGTGGGGTCCATAATGACCTAAACCACCTCGACACATCTTGATTTTTTAGCAAACTTTGAAAATTCACCAAAATTCACACGGACCTAAAAAATTACACCGTTTATTTTAAAATTCATATTTTAATCCCCTCTACCTGCTCATAAATTTTTGTGGCCAAATTCCATCAATAGGGTAGTTTCTAGATTGCCTCAATTTACGTGCCAACCTCAAAAATTAAAAAAAATTTGCAAATGACCTCAAAATCCAAAAATTCTTCCACTAATAGACTCTGTGGAATTTTTTAGCTTCAGGGTCTGCTATTTTTGGGTCTATCTAGGCAGATCCCGGATCATTCCCAGCCTGAAATATTTTTATTGCACCGAGGGGTAACTTACAGTCTAACATGAATTATTGGTTGTGCTAAATTTTTAAATTTTGCCTTGTTCATCAAATTAAAATCCCTCGAAGTTTCATGATCAATGTCATTACCTTGGTTTACATGCAAGTGACTCGGTACCCTCGGGCACCCTTCCAGACCCAGTGGCACTATTTACGAATCCTCGAAACACGGGCATTACATTTCTTCCCCTCTTAAGAAACTTTCATCCTTGAAATTACCCGGAGCAAATAAATAAAAATACTAAGCTCTTATCAGCTCTTTTGGCTCTTAGGTAACTTCCTCTATATTATAGTACTTCCATATCACTCTAACCAGTGGTATGGACTCATTCCTCAATTTCTTCGTTTCACGAGCCATAGTATGTATCGATTCCTTCTCATAACTCAAATCCAGTTATACCTCAATATATATCATTGGAATAATATGTGGTGGATTCAATATGTATCTTTTGAGCATAGAAACATAAAAAACATCATCTATCTGCTGTAGCTCAGGTGGTAGTGCTAGCCTGTATACTCGAGGTCTTACCCTATCTATAATCTTATAGGGTTTTATGAACCAGAGACTCAGTTCCCTTTTTTTTCGGACCTCTGCACCTTTCTCCCTAGAGAAACCTCCAGAAACACCTTTTTTTTCCCTAACTATATATTTAGTGTCTCTCTACTTCAAATCAGCAGATGATTCCTATATAATCACAGCTGCCATTAGCCTTCTCTAATTAACTTCACTTTTTCTTAAACCTCTTTAATTAAATCTACACAGGAGATTTTTCTCTCTCTTGCTTCACTCTAATATGAAAGAGTCTTATATCATTTATCATACAATGCATCATATGGATCTATCCCCAAACTAGACTGGTAACTATTATTATAGGCAACCTCTGCCAAGAATATGTACGGATCCCAATTATCCATAGGCTTAATAGGGCAATTTCATAACATATATTCAAATATCTGTATCACCCTCTTTGACTTTCCGTCAATTTGAGGATGAAAAGCTATGTTATAGATCAATTTGGTGCCTATAGCTACCTGCAGCTTCTTCTAAAATCTAGAAGTAAAGCGAGAATCCCTATCTAAAAGATAGTCACTGGCACACCATGTAGTCTGACTATCTTATCCACATACATTCTAGCCAGCCTTTCAAAGACTAATCTATCTTGACCAGGTAACTTAAGCTATCTTTGTTAGTCTATTAACAATTACCCATGCAATGTCGCATTTACCTCTAGTCAACGGTAAATCCATCACAAATTCCATAGTTAGCTTTTCTCCTTTCCATTCTAGTATTGCTATAGGATGCAACAACCAGAGGGAACCTGATGCTCAGTTTCCACTTGCTGGCATGTCAAACACTGGGCATCATATTTTGGCATATCTCTTTTCATACTAGGTCACCAATAATAAGATTTCAAGTTCAAATTTTCCTCCCAATGCATAAAATAAGAAGCCTGATGCGGCTCCATAAGTATTTGCAACCCTAGATCATCTATACGAGGTACGCATGATCTATTCTGATAATACAACTATCCATCCTTTATCAACTTAGACCCTGTGGTCTTCCCCTTTTTAACCTTGCTTGCAATCTAAACTAGCTGTTCCTCTGCCATCTATTTTTCTTTAATCTGCTGTCAAAAATCTAGTTTTATTTGTAACCTATCTAGCATAGCATTTCCTTAAATGTACTACAACTATCATTCATGCCTTTTAAGGTCATTATAAATTTCTTACTCCTAGCATTTGCCATCATATTGGCTTGCCCTAGTGGGTAGTCAATCAGGCAATCATAATCTTTGATTAGCTCCAACCAACTTTTTTGTCTCAGGTTCAGCTCCTTCAAAGTAAGGAGATATTTCAAGCTCTTATGATCAGTATACATGTAGCATTTCTTTTCATATAGATAGTGCCTTCATATTTTCAAAGCAACCACAATAATAGCTAGCCCCAAATCATAGATAGGATCATTCCTCTCATGTGGCTTCAACTTTCCTAAAGCGTAAGCCACTACATTTCCATCCTGTATGAACACACATCTCAAGCTATTCAGTGAAGCATCACTGTACAATTTAAAATGTTTATCCTGTTCAAGTTGAATCAGGGTAGGAGCTTTTATCAACATCTTCTTTGATTGCTCAAAATTGGCTTGACACTTATCATTCCAGTTAAATTTCACATTCTTTCTAATTAGTCTGACTAAAGGAGTGGTAATAATGGAGAACCCTCTTACAAGTCTTTTATAATATCTAGCTAAACCCTGAAAATTTCTCACCTTAGTTACATTCCTAGGTGGTTCCCATTTTAGCACTTCCTTTCTTTTACTGGGACTAATTTTGATTCCCTCTATTGAAACTATATGGCCCAGAGAAGAAACTTCACTCAGCCAAACTCACACTTACTGAGCTTGGCATACAACTACGTCTCTCTCAGGGTCCGTAACACCACTCTCAGGTGCTATTTATACTCTTTCTGGTTTTTAGAGTACACCAAGGTACCATTTATGAACACCACTATAACCTATCTAAATAAAGTTGAAAAACTCCATTCATGAGATCCATGAAAGCTACTAAGGCATTAGTGAGTCCCAAATGGCATCACCTAAAACTCATAATGCCTATACCATTTTCTAAAAATAGTTTTAGGAACATTAGCTTCCTTAATCCTCAGCTAATAGTATCCAGATCTTATATCAACTTTAGAAAATATACTAGCCCTTCTTATCTGATTAAAGAGATCATCTATCCTAACAATAGATACTCATTCTTCACAGTTATTTTGTTCAGCTACCTATAGAGCAATACATAACTTGAGCAACCTGCCGTTCTTCTTTACAAATAGCATAAGCACTCCCTAAGGAGATACACTGGGTCTAATAAAACCCTTATCAAATAGCTCTTGCAACTGTACCCTCAGTTCTTTCATTTCAAAAAATGCCATTTTTAAGATGCAATAGATATTGGAGCAATACTAGGATATACCTTAATTTCAAAATCTAGTTCCCTCTGAGGTAGTAAGCCTGGTAGCTGAGTAGGGAATACATCAGCAAACTGATATACAACTGGAATATATGCTAGATCAGATTTAGAAACATTTAGATCAATAACATAGGCTAAACATGCCTCACCCCTTGTAAAGGAGTTTTTTTTTATATATTTTAATAACAAAGGTGAGATTGTTCCAAAGATTCCTCTCACCATCCACTATTATTATTAGTCTTTGTATAGTCTGAAAGGTTAACTTTTTATGTTCACAATCAGTCATAGCTTGATACTTAGTAAGCTAATCCATTCCCAGGATTACATCAAACCCATTAAAATGCAATTCCATCAAATTAGCAACAATCTATGCCCCTAAATCACCAAAGGGCATCTCCTATGCACCCTATTCACAATCACACACTGCCCTATAGGGTTGCTAATTCTAATGTCTACATCGACATGCTCAAGCCCTAACTACATGTTTTATGCTTATGCAGTACATACATAAGAGGGTATTTAACCAAGGTTTATCAAAGCCAAGACTAGATGATTAAATAAATAAAAAGTACCAGTTATAACATCTAGTGTTACAACCTCTTCTTTAGCTCTCACAACATACTACCAGGTTGAAGCTTGAGCCTTAATTCTAGTTCCCTGACTAACATTAGGCTGCTCTCCTTTAGTTTACCTCTGACCCCTACTCTGGGGTACAACATTAGGTGTCTGTGTTTGAGGACCCTATACCTATCCTTGAGGACACTCTCTTTTATAGTAGTCTTCAACACCATAGTGGAGATATTCTTCGCTTCTACCTACTTTGCACTGTCCTTAGTGCCTTAACTGACAAGTGGCACACATGAGAGGTCCACTCCTATTACCTCTTAAACTAGGAGTACTATTGACCTAAAAAGGTAATTGAGGTCTACCAGTAAAAGCTTGCCCCGACCTTCAGGTTTGTGTCTATCTCTACCCTTGGTACCCTGTCTGATACTAGGACCTAGGCTGAGACTATGCCTATAACTAACCCTCTCTCTTCTTCTTACCATCCCAACACTGCACTAGACTATCCCATAGTGCACTACCTCTTTCTCTAGAAGAGGTCTCCTTTCACTTGTACCATTTCCTCCATGTCATATGCAGCTAGTACTGGAACTGCAAAATCTCTCTTTTGAGATTTAGCTATCTGTATCCTTGACTCTACATTTAATCCTGCTAAGATTCTCTTGCATTCTCCATATATCATTAAAAATAAACTCCTTAATAGACTTTAAGAATCTGGTAAGATCCTTTCATATACTACTTCCCAGTATACCAGGATAGGGGTTACTCCTACCTGCTGTTAGCTAGTCACTTGTGACTTTAGCTACTGTGCATCATTACTATCTTTAGGTACTGATACATAACCTACTCCCTATATAGCTATAGTTACAAAATTAGTTATGTCCTTCACCCCTCCTTCGGGTAACTCTACCAATCGTATCTTTATTATAAAGGACTTTTCTTATTAGCCTTGGGTAGCGTAACAATTCAGAGGAATTTGAAACTTAGACATCTACACTCATGTACTTAGCCCAAGAACATTAACCTATGCTTTGATACCACAAAATGTGACACCCCCTACTAGATTCCCAAAGAAACCTAATAAGCGGTGCACTTCCTGCTAGGTCACCCATCTCACTTCTCCCACGATCATTTGTTTAACTTTTACTTATACTGCACTAGGCAATTCTGTATAATTCCAAATTCAATTCGGTCTATTACTATAGTCTATTTAAGTTCATTTTATCATGGCAAGTTATTTTAGATTGATTTCAACGCAACTTAGTATTTCCTAAAAATTCGACAACACAACGGCTGTCGGGTCACTATCCCACAATTCTTTTCTACCTATAAACACTTCTATATCATATATTACATCTCCTAGACCCTTTTGGTCCCTCAGATATCATTCTATCAACATCATCTATCACACAACAATCACAAACCTGAGGCCACAATAAAAACACAAAGAGCCTCAAGCTCACAAGCATCAACATAGATCACATATACATTAAAAAAACCATCACATGATCAATTACAGCATAATTTGTTATATACAAATACTACTCTATGTCCCTCATATATATCACACCCATTTTCCCCACCTAAGTACATATAGTGTAAAAACTATACATCTATACATGATCAATCCTCTCATAAATGACCTCTGAACTCCACTGCATGCTTTACAAGGTGATGCCCTTGATCTTAGTACTTGCGCACCGAAATAGGTATACTGAGTATAAAAACACTCAGTAGTGAATTCAAAAATTTAAAACATGTCCAACATACTTTCCATGCATAAAACCTCTATTCTTATCTCATTCTGGCATCTCAATTCAACTTAAAACACTAGCATGAAAAATTACCATTTTACATTTAGGGTGTTTCTAACAAGAATTATCCAATTAATTATTACAAGTCATATAATTTATATATTTGGTCATTATTAATCATTTTATGCACAAACTATACCATTTTAGGCCTTTATTCACTATCAGTAGAAAGTTACTAAAATGCCCATGTCTTATATTTCACAGTCATATACAATTTATTAATCTCATTTAATTAATTTAGCTAGCCTAACTCAAGAGACAACCCTGACAGACACTGGATCTAAAGGGAAAAATAAACTAGTGCAGTGGTCCCCATTCTAGACTTGTATCGCTGTACTAGCTCAATTGAATTTTAGCACCTAAGTTGCAAATAACAAGAAGTTATCTTCCTAATAGACTAGTCTATCCAATAGACTAGTGCAGTGGCCCTTAAGGACCTATGTGGCTACACCGACATCATATAAATGATCAGTGATAAAGGGGTTGTGTCTGCCCAGTAGATTGGTCTATCCAATAGACTAGTGCAGTGGCTCATAGGGACCTACACCATTGCATTGATAACATCAAATCTAGCATCAGGTGGTAAGGGTAGAAAGTTATTTGTTCAATAGACTAGTACAGTGGCCCTAATAGGGACCTACGCTGCTGTACCAGCCCTATTTGAAAAGAAGACAATATAGTAACTACTAAGGATCCCTAAGTTGACCGGTCAATCCATCCAGTAGGCATTTAACTAGTAAGCCATTTAACTTCAATCTATGTCCATTTCTTTACCGATTATCTTTTTATAATATTATAATCTTAAAAAGAGATAATTATAATTTTTACAGCACATTTTGAAATTAGCCCGATCTGGTATAACCACGAATAGGCTATACCAGGTAAATTATCATAAACTATAATTAAGGTACAATTGCCAATAATTATCATATATTATGCTAGCTTCAATTACATAAGCATTTTACAATTTTTAGGCCATTTATTATCGAAAGGATTTATTGGTTCAGATAATGGTTATTTAGGATAATTATAGATCATTTCGTAAGTTTCCCATAAGCTAGTTTTAGATTCATTTCATACAATTTTTTAGTGCAGTTTTCATTATTCAATTTCTATTATCCATAGGCTTAAAGCCATCCATTTACTAAGCCATTTACATGGCCAAACATAGGCATTATTGCCATCATATATGATCATAAATAATAGCACTCAAAGGCACAAGTTTAGGCACATTATTACGTCTCCAAGTTATTACCCCATTAAAGGCACATTAGAACCTATTCTTCCTACATTATTTCAAGCCAAGTTTAGTATCATTTTACATGCCATTTTATGGCATATATTTTACTTGTTTTCAAACCAAAATAGTTAAGCTACTCATGCTCACATGATCAAGCATTGGTACACATAACACGATACACATATTATCCCCTTTTCATGCCATTACCATTAAACTAGCTTTCAAGTACAACTAGTGAAGAGCCTTAATCATGCATTCCTATAGTGTTCATTACAAAATCATCCATTCATCCATAGCCTAATCACACTTACATACATACCTTTATCATTTCATGCAATTTAAAGTAGCCAAAAGCCTATTATATGCCTCGACCACCACTAACTTTCCATACTTTCATGCACATTTCAACTTATTACATGCCATGCCAATTAATCATGTATCATAGGTCTAAGGCACATGCATTTCTAGCTTTGAATACCACATAAGACCATACTAAGCAAGCCATAAACATTTACACACATATGCAAGCTCTCAGCCACATCCATATTTCACACTAAACATGCATTCTTCCATGTCTTTACACATAATGCCATTTCCTTTCAATACCACAATGATCAATTTAAAACACAAGTACACAACCACACCTCAACATATCTCAAACTCATGCACACCTCTTAACCAAATTAAGACTTGATACTAACATTAGTTCTTTTCATCAAATAGCCATTCCATGCACACACCCTTATGCCATAGACTACAATTATACAAAGGAAAACCTATCCAAGCTAATTCAAATACTCAAACCATTCTTGGACTCAAAGAAGATCTACTGGAATTTAAGGGGCATGAAGTGAATGATTGAATTCACTTACCTCCCTCACTTGAAGATGTAATTGCCACTATTTCAAGGCTGCCATCTTCATTTCCAACGCTTATAGTCACTTTCTCCACCTCCTTCAAGCTCTTCCTTACTCCAATTCACCTCAACCAAAGGCCATGCATGTCCTCATATAAGTTAGACATCACTAGGGAGCATTTCCTACCAAGAACAACTAAGAGAATCCAAAGGAAAAGCATGAAAACTCACCTTAGACACTTGCTGGATTGATTCTGACCCTTGTATATTTGATGAATTTTAACTTAATCATGGAAGCTTTTTTTGTCTCCATTCTTTTTCTAGAAATTCACTAACATCTAGGAGAAATTTTTAGTGGAATTTTTTTTTGGAACAGGTTGAAGAAGATGGTGAAAATGGCCTTTTTCCCTACTGTGGCAACATTTGCTGGATAGAAATGGAGAGAATTCTTTGCCTTTTTTTTAGTTGAAAAATCCACTTGTCAACACATCTTGCCACTTGTAAAGGCCCTAGGCCAACTGGCAAGTACATGGGTGGTGTCCACAGCCACCTAAACCACCCCGCCACATCTTGATTTTTTGGCAAATTTCAAAAGTTCACTAAAATTCACATGAATCTCAAAAAATTACACCGTTTATTTTAAAATTTATATTTTAATCCCCTCTACTTGCTCATAAATTTTTGCCGCCAAATTCCATCGATAGAGCAATTTTCAAACTGCCTCTATTTGTGTGCCAACTTAAAAAATTACAAAAATTTGCAAATAACCTCGGAATCCAAAAGTTTTTCCACCAATAAACTTAGTGGAATTTTTAAGCTTTATGGTTTGCTATTTTTGGGTCCGTCTAGGCACATCTTAGATTGTTTTGGGCCCGAAAAATTTTTATTGCACTGAAGGGTAGCTTACAGTCCGACATGAATTATTGGTTCTACTAAATTTTAAAATTTTTCCTTTTTCATCAAAGTAAAACACCTTAAAGTTTCACGATTAATGTCACCACCTTGATTTATGTGTAAGTGACTCGACACCTTGGGCACTCTTCCCGGACCTAGTGGCACTTTTCATAGAGCCTCGGAACACAGGTGTTACATGTCACGCATTATGCATCATTTAAAATGCACCTAAGATTAGTTTACACTTAATTATGCTAGAACCACATTTATCATCTTAATTATAATTATTTTGTTTAATTTATGCCCATACTAAAGAGACAACTATCTAAGGTTGAATAATGGATAACGGGATACCCGAAGGTGCTTAAACAGTGTACCTGAAGGCACTGGTATCTGTATATACAAAATGCATCAACCCGAAGGCTGCACATATGTAGTGCTAAATAGTGGCCCGAAAGTCTGGTGCCCATCGACATAAATACGCATCTAACCTAAAGCTCTACTACCCGAAGGTAAACATTGCAACTAGTAATCTTAGTTAACTAGTCAACCTATCCATACTAGGTTGTCTAACTATATAGGCGTCATTA
>CANXYI010617528.1:0-18019 GCA_948208565.1 Hura crepitans
GAAGAATGTACCAAGGCATAGAGGCATCAAAATTTTAGATTTATAAGGCAATAAGTCCTTAAAACCTATAAACATGGATAGTTTGAACAAATACTTCTATTAAAAAAAAGGAAGAGAAGTCTGCTAAGTTGAAAATCCCAAAAAGGGCACTTAGGAAAAAATTAAGACATTTGGAAGAGGTGAAAACCTGAAAATAGGCACTTCATGAAAAATTAAGGGGAACAAAGAGAAAATATTCAATCAAGAAAACCTATAAAAACTTATTGGTAATGGTAGTATTATCAAATAGCAATTACTATATTTATCGAGCTTAAGTGAGTTTGTCTTAATATGACTGATGTTAGAAACACTTAGTTATGATCACTGGTGTGCAAATTTCCATCTAGTGAGAAAAATCCTACCAATAATTGAACTATAAGAAAATCTAGATAGAAGCTTTCTTTCTAAATGAAGAAGATGTAGCTTCATTACTTCTCTTTAATAAAAGTGTCCTGTTGTGTCTTGATGTACTAGTGATTAATTTGTTGTAATGATCATCCAGACTTATATCAATAGCTTTATCATTAAGCACATTCTTTAACATAAAATGACATTTCCACAAGTCTAGATAAGAATGCAGAAAATGTCATGTCAAGAATTTAACCTGAAAGCCTAAAGGTTTAGGAGGAACCCACTGCTTTAAACAAAACTACCTTTGAATTCAATAAAAAAATATAAATGGTTGTATGCCTCAATCCAATTAAAGGAATATAGCCTAAAAGACAAGTTAGAGAAAAGTGAGAAATCTTCCACAAAGGACACATCCATCATTCTCGGTGATCCCACCAAGCCATGCAATTTAAATTTCCATTGTATTTAATTTTCTCTCAAGTCTTCTATCATAAAAATGGTTTAGGGCATATCTAATCCAAACCCTCCTAGCGGGCATAACAACTAGTTTTAGTTTCTCTTAAAGTCATTTTTAAGAAGAAAAAAGCCGTTTAGTTAGAAAATCTATAAAGGACCACCTAAGAAAAAATTAAGCAAACCCACTATTATGAAAACTATTATAAGCGCACTAGGAAACTATTATGGTAAAAAAAACTATATGGAACACTAGGAAAAAATTATGGTAAAAAAAACTTTAGGGAAAACCACAATAGGCTCTCTAATTGGAAAATAAATGAACTTGTAAAAGCAGAAGCCTTTCAGCCATAAAGTTGAATGCATATTCATTTAAGAAATCGAATCCTCATATGGTATCAGCACTAATAGTGCCAAAAGAATTATTCATAGAAGAAACTCCAGTCAATATTTGTAGGATTTTAAAGTCACAATGCTTGTCCTTATGAGTGACTAATAAAAAATCACCAAAAATGCACTACAAAATGCATTTAAGCCAATCTACAGAACTAGACAGAATTTGACTAGCAAAATTAAAAATTATTTTTAGAGAAATGGGACTTACACCTCGAATAATCTTCTAAGCCACCAAGGGTGAGATCACCAAGGAAAGTATAATGTCCAAAAGGTAAAAATAATTAAAAGAAGGAACCATTAGGGGAATATCTAAAAGGACATCAAAATTCATGATAGCAAAAAACTCCTTGGGTGTGGTGGCAATCTCTTGATGATTGAAGTTAAAAACATGAAAGATAGGATCCCAACATAAACTCTTTCGGTGTGGTGGCAATCTCTAGAATCTTTGACAATTGATGGAAGAAAGGGAGATTCATGGTAAGATGTCATGAAATACTTAATGGAGAAGCATTTATAGGCACCTAAAATATACAACTCCTAGTTTGACAAGGATAGGAAATTCAAAGCATAGCAGGAAATCCTCACAAACCATTAAGTGAATAGAATGGCATCAAAGTCTGTATGGACCAAATCAAGCAACACCTAAAGGCACCAACTGAAGCCCCTATGTACTTTCACCAAGATGGCTTCCTATCTACATGGACCATATATGAAACCACTTGACGCTAAGTCTATACAGACTATATTTGCTAAAAGAACTATGCTTTTCATGATAGGCACTCTAAATGTCAATAAGGTATCCACCGAATATAATGAAGTGAGTAAGTTTCTTGAGAGTTAAAGAACTAATACAATAGAGGAAATAGAGGCTAGATATATAGGCAAGAGGGACAACTAGCATTCTCTTTATTGAAATTATTTAAGTTTTTGATATTGCAATAGTTTGTCATTCCTAGATTGATGAGTTGAGGGTGGTTACATCTTTTAACATATCTTATATGAATGGTGTTGGTTTTTCTCCAACATATGCAGCGAAAAAATTAAATTTTTTAGAGAAAACAACAAAGATAATGGACCTGAATAATTCAAAATTCATCCTAAACATTAAATCTAGTAGCGTTTTGGGTTTTACTATAAAATGATGGCAGAAGATTCCTTCTGTGAGCTCTTCTCACTAGGTTGTAAAAAACTACAGTGATCCTTTTCAAGGAATAGCTCTAAGGTAATTCACACAAAAAGTCTTCAGAGAGATCAACTTGTAATTCCATATGCTAGTAGGAATTACAAACGGATGAAGGAAAAACAAAAAAATTGTGTTTTAATTGTTCTATGTGAATTCTCTATTAGAATTTCTCCTTATGGTGGCTACTACAAAAAGAATTATTTATATAAAAAATTATCCTAATTTAGGTCAAATTTTAACATTTAAAACCTACCTTAAGTCAGCCTAGAATGGATCTAACAATTGGGCCATTCACTGTCCTATGCACATATGCTTTTTAATAGGCTTATGTGCAAGCTGCTTTGGCCCTACTTTCATTAATCCTATGTGGCACTCCTAAACCCCATTTTGGATTAATAATTACTCTAATTTAAGGCTTTTAAACCTTTTAAAAGCCCATAAAAATTATATGCAATAACAATTAAAGTTTTGATTCAACGAGAACTAAGTCCAAAAACCTTGATTTTTAACCTAATTTTCTAGACTTTCCATTTGCATGTGGGCACCAAGCCTATTTGCTCATTTCTTCTTCTTAATTCATCTTCTAATGATATCTCATATCATTTGAAAATTTAATCTCATTGAATCTTCCTCAAGCTTCTTTTATGTGTGTGACCTTATGGGTTTCCAAAATAGCTTGACAGTACATATTGAATTAGAGTTCTAGTCTAACTGGGACTATATAGATTCAATCTTATAGAATCAATATCAAAATCATTAATTGATATATCACTTATATACAAGTCAAGAGAGGTATCTAGCCATTCATCATGACTACCTAAGTGCTAGAAAGTCAAGTGGTTTTACTTAACCCTTTCATATACAATTACAGTGTAATAAACTCCTTTCACCATCTTTTATCTCATCTAGTTTTGAGTATAGACTTGTGTCAACTCATAGCTTAACTAAGTATGTCTAATTAAGCCCTAGACATATTGTTCTAATAATTTCACCTTTATTCCCAAAATATCCTTAGTGAATCCTATTCACACATGGCACTTTGCTCTGGCTAAAGATTCTTGAATATAGGTTACTCATCAGAACTATGAGAAAAACTCCCCACTGTAATTTAAGGTGGTAAATGCTTTATTGATTACTACCTATCTTCAAATATGTTATGACATACCCAAGCACCTCACTATGTATAATTCTTATTCAAAATAAAAGTTTTGGTGTCAAAGTATGTCACTCCATATTTAAGATAGTTAGTGATCTCAAGTCTAAGGATACTTGCACCACTGATATGATGAGATACTTTCACTAACATAGATTAAGTGTCTATATAAAGATCTCATGGTGGGTCTCTGATATACTTACTTCCTAAGTAAGCATCCCTAAGTTAACTCCAAGCATCTCTATGCTTATAGCTTATAAGAACTACTGCTTGATCTAATCAAGAAGTATAACATGCGCTGATATAATGTCCTATCTTGTTAATACTATTATCATGGATATTTAGGTATATTACATTTTCATGCAATAAGAATCTCACATCATAAACACTTCATGATTTCCTTTGTACTATGATTGTATACCAAGGACTTTATAACATGGTTTAAGACATTACAAATGATTATAAGTAATATATAAAAGTACCATGATAAAAAGTGAAATGCCTTATAGTATGAAATCACAAGGTTTAAATACATGAATGCTACCCTATTACATAAGCTCTAGGGCATACTTATAATAAATGGCAAACAACTAACCATCTTATGGCAAACATCTATAATGGTGTTTATCAAAATGATAGTAGACCATTAATGAAAGCTTGTTTGAAGAGATCATAAGTATTCTCCTTGATGCAGTGTGAACGATAAAATAGATTACTTGAGAGGTGTCACTGAAATATAGTGCTTGGTCAGCTTGCACCAATAGGCATAAGAAACTATGCTTGGTATTTCAATGATAAAATCTTAAAGAATTCTATTAGGCTTCAGCTCCTAAGTTACTTTGCTAGTCTAGACTTTGGCATGACTTGTGCTTGTTCTCTTATCTTTGAAACTCCTTACCATGAGAGTATGATATGTAAAGACCCAAAAATCCTAACTTTTATGAATAGTACTTTCTTAAGATGAATGGTTTTCCTGAGTCCTAAGAGACAATGAAGCTACTAGATTGAAGTATTAATCATAAAATAATTTTGGGCAAAGGTTAAAAGTAATCAGAAGTCATTTAGTTGGCAAAAAACTATGACACCCCTACCGAATTCTTAAAGAAACCCGACAAGCAATGCACTTCCCACTAGGTCACCCCTCTTAGAATTTCTTTAGAGGTAAACTCCTTCACACATATGGACTATTCTAGAATCCAATCAGGTGTTGCTTAGATTTCTATTCTAAACCTCAAACATGTTCATACATGGTCTGACAGACTTAAAGATAGCATTCACATAAACTTTGCAAGTTATAGAAATTTAGGTAGCACAACGGCTACCCTAGTGACATACCAAAATTTTTTTCACCTATTAAAATAATTCTATAGACAATCAGCCCATTCAACCTCTATTTGGACCCTTCTAATCCTCTAATCAATATTAACACACATCAAATAGATAGTAAAATCACACAAACATAAGGCCTTAGGCCCACAGTTAACAAACCATCAAACAACCCAAGCAGCCAAAACATCTGTTTATATACATTACATCCATGTTTTATATATAGACATAGCAACTCTTCAGCATGTAACCCATACCTATAGGATTTACATGGGTGCCACTAATAAAAAGGAAAACAACTCTATTACCCTTTAACACTTTGTATGGCTATATTGTATGATCATCGAGGCTGGTTTGCTTATCCTTGCTACCTATACACCACAACATGGGTACACTAAGTATAAAACTCAGTGGTGAATTTAAACCATTTAGAACATGCCACATGTATTAACACACACAAGTAAGCATAAAATAATTATTTAAGTGTAGTGTGTGAGTAATATGCCAGGTGACTAATGCTATTCAGATGATATGGCTTAGTTACTTCAAAATTACCAAAATGCCACAGTGTCTCATTTATTAAATTTATTACCAAAAATTATCCTTAATTATTCTAGATTTTCATTTTATTCTATTTTAAGTTCATTTCATAAGCTCGACTAGGTAGATGACACTTATAGACATTAGACCAAAAGGGAATCCAAAAATATGCAATGACCTATATTTTAGACCCCTACCGCTGCACCAGTTTGATACAGGCATAAAAATCAATTCACAGGAACCTCCCAAAGGGCAAAATAATGAGCAACTATGCATAGGGATTAGTCTATAGACCTCCCAGTGGCAACTTATCATGTCAAATTATTTATCCGGGTTTACCCAATAGATTAGTGTAGTGGCCTCTCTAGGGAACTTCACCGTTGTACTAAAATAATCTGATATACAATCAATAATGCTAGCAATATAATGGTCTACCCTATAAACTAATGCAGCTACTTAATTATGAACCTCGGTCACTGCACCAACTTAGTCTAATAAATAGATCATCTAGTAGTTGTTAATCCCTAAGTTGACCGATCAACCCATCCAATGGGTGTCTAACTAATGGGCCATCTGACTTCATTTAAAGTTTATTTCTTTACTGATCATCTTTTTATGATATTCCATGTTGAAAAATAGATAGTTATAATTGTTATTATACAGTCAATTTTTGACCTAGACAGTTACAAGTCATTTTTAGCCCTATCGGACAATTATAGGTCATTTTTCTACCACATTTAACACATTCCTAAAGGCATATTAAATCTCATCTAATCCATTATTTTGGCTTAATTATTCACATGTTAAGCAGTTATTTTAAAGAGGGTCCCAAAATTATTTTTAATGGGACAATTAGAGATCATTTTTTTCTATTTAGCGATGACCATTTTAGGTCCTTTTCAAGTCCTTTTTTAGTGCCATTTGCACTCATGATCATGCATTTTCATGGGCCTAAAGACAAGTTTAAAAATATATCTCAAATTTCCATAACAATGGCTTCTAAACTATGTCACATAAATATTACAAGTTAGGCCATTTTAAAGTACTAACTTCATACCTAGACTAGTCAATTTACAAGTCAATTTTTCTTGTCATTACAAGCCAATTTCAAGTTCATTTTTCAATCTTTTTTTATCCTTAAAAGGTATCCCATATTATATCTATTACATGCCATACTAATCATACACATTCACTTAAGTCACACTATAAAAATATTGCCACATCCATGCCAAATATGTCATGCTACATCACACATATGTACATGCCAAAACTTACCTTATTTCTATGCCATCTTAACCTTGCATAGCTCTTAGCCATTATACCTAATTTTCCATACACATGCTTGTAATCACATTCAAGCACACATACACACACTTTAATATTAGACAAGCATGCCTACACATATATAAGGTCATTGCTATGCAAACTAGGACAATTTACACCTTGATCATGCCTCGACAACACTAAGTGTAACACCCACTGCATATTCCTAAAGGAAATAGACAAAAAGTGCCACTTCCCGTAGGTCACCCATCCTTGAATTTCCCCAGGGACCATTCATTCAATAATTATGTCACTTTATTCAACTTTGACCTATCTTGACCATTTAGTGTTGATTAATGTACAACCTTTTATTACTGCCTATTTTAGTATGATAATACTCTATATTAAGTTTGTTATCCATTGACAAAAAAATTAGGTAGCATAACAGCTCCCAGGTGAAAAACCAAAAATTTTCCTATAAAAAAAAGCACTTCTATAACACTATCAACCTAAAACTCCACTTTTAGACCCTTCTGGTCCCCCAAAACATCATCACTATCCAACTCACAGCAAAACACAGGGTCTTAGACCCATAGACATCCAACAGACAAGCATATACATATATACATCAAAAGCCAAGTTTATACAGCCACTTAGTTCAACTATCTCAGGTTCAACTATATATGCAGTACTAACTTTACATATACTATACTTAAGTGACTGACTAACAAAACCAAAAGAGCATTAAAAGTATACCAAAAAGACTCATGGTTAGCTACACTAGCACCGCTGAAGATAGGTAACTACCTCATCTACATCTTGTGCATCAGAACACTGACATGCTGAGTATGCACTCAGCGGTGCGATAGATACAATAAAGTATGTCACACATGCAAACACACATATGAATCATTTATACATATGTATAGAAACTTTAACCATGATCATGTAGGATACCATACTAGATGCCCCCTTTTTTTATTGTTCCATTAATTCAATCCATGTTATCCATTCAAATTTCACATGTTGTCATTACGGTTAAGTTTAATACTATTTAGGCCCATAACAGACAAATGATATTTTAAGACAACAGATAGTAGGATCTATCTTATGTAGTGGCCCATATTTTAGGCCTCGATAGCTATACCTACCTCTCTCAATAGTAGGGATCAGTTCATAGACCTTTTAATACTAGATTGGTAGATAGTAGAGATCAACCTATAAACCTCCCAATCTCTACAATTGGGATAGCAAAGATTAGCCCTGTGGGACCTCCCAATACCCTAAATCACATCTCTAAAGCATCATAGGTGGATAGTAGGGATCAGCCCCATAGGAACTCCCAATATCCACAGACTACTAATGGGCAGCAAAGATCAATCTAGGTGGACCTCCCAATACCTAAGTGTGTAGGGTTCATCTTAGAACCTTAATGGTTGCACCTGCCAAATCCAATGGAAAACAATGGTCCTAGAATGACCAAACTACCTAGCAGCTATTAATTCCCTAGTTGACCATTCAACCCATCTAGTAGTTGTCTAATTGATAGGCCAATTCACCATTCCTGACTTAATTATGACATCTAACATCATTTTTACTATGTTTCATGTCAACCATGCTAATGAACTTCATTGCACACAATGTTTCACACAAGTTAACATTTTTACCCTTTTGTCATAAAATCACTATTCATTTGGTCATTTTACGGGTAGGTTACTATTCATTAAGTCAATTTCCAATCTTATACATTTCACAGAACTAAACATAACAATCTAAAATCAATTATTCTTACATCATTTCTTTACATAATCTTTCATGAAACACGTCACATAATCATGCCACCTCATGGTACATATATAGGCATCATATTACTAGTCATTATTTATTTATACATTACATGCTCATTAGGTCTTTATTTGTCAACTTAACATACCCTATATCTTAGTATTATTATTCACTTTCCAACCATTATCTATACACAATATTTACATGCCATTGCCATGCCTAACATGCCATATATCTAACCACACATACTTTGCCATCCATGCACACCATTTGGCCACTTGCCTTACATACACATACACATGGTTTCTTTTCCCTAATATCATGCCTAACATGTTATTTGACACCATTAATGTATCCATGCCATTAATTCATATTAATATCATGCCTAACACTATAAACTTAAAATTCTATTCACAAGCACAAATGCAAAATCATGCCAAAACACATGACATACATAAATTGACTCTATTCCACATACCTAAGGTGTGAAAAACACCTTTTTCCCCCACCACTTTGAGGGCTAACTTGATGTTCTCCTTCAAGGTTTTCCTTTTAACCTAAACATACACAAATTTTACTTAAAAAATTTCCTAAAAAATCTTACATAACTCCAAATGAAAATCTAAAACCATGAAACTTCTTAAAAGAATCTAAACTACTTAAAACAAAAATAAAAAAATGGAATAAAATCACTTACACCAAGATTAGTCACTATTCACCAATGTTAAATATCTTTTTTTAGGCTAAATTCTCCTAATCTCTCACTGAATTAGACTCTAGAGATCATGAATGGCCTAATTCATGTCTTTTTTTGTGATTTTTAGTGGTGGGAAGAGAGAGAAAGAGAAGAAAAAAGAATAAAGAGAGAAAGGTTGAATGTTATCGGCCAAGGGGAAATTTTAGGGGAGGAGTGGTTGGTTCACACATGTTAATCCCCTCACATGTGTGGGCCCTTATATAAGGGTAGGTGGATGGCTCATATCATGACACGTGGCGATCTAACGATCCATTTTCTCTCGATTTCTTTTTAAATTCAGAGATTCACAAAAATTTCTCTAGACCTCTAAAAATATTCATTTTAGTTTTAAAAATCCTTGATTAGTGTCATTAAGGCCCACGTAAAATTTCAAGTCAAAATTCTACTGTTGACTTTTAAGCAATATTCTTCCACTGGAATAAAATATTTCGAAAAAATATCAAATGACCTCAAAAAATTAAAATTCCTTCTCCATCATGTTAATTGGAATTTTTGAGGTTCAAGGTATGGTATTTTTGAGTCTGTCCAAGCATATCTCGAGACTATCCTGACACAACCTCATTTTCTCCCCATTCACTAGTTCTTGACCCAAAATGATTTATGGATTCTACTAAAATTTTAAATTCTTTCATTTTATCCAATTTCAGGCTCGTCAAATTTTATGACTAATATGCCACTTTTTGGCCTCGTGAAGGTGCTTTGACCTACAGGGAGCACCATTCATGCCAAGGACGTACTGTTTATGAAACTTAGACTTATGGGCATTACAATTTTTCCCCTTTTAAGAAATTTCATCCTCAAAATTACCTGATGTGAAGAGATGTAGATACTGCACCATTATTTGTTCCTCACTTTTACAAGTGGCTTCTATTGTATTGTGGTACCTCTATAACACCTTTACTAGGGGAATGGATTTATTCCTTAGTTGCTTTACTTCTCTCGCCAAGATTTGTAGTGGTTTTTCTTTATATGTCAAATCAAACTATACTTGTATCTCTTCTATAGCTATCACATGCGATGGATCTAATATGTATCATCTCAACATCGATACATGAAAGACATCATGTGTCTGTTATAGCTCAGGAGGTAATGCTAATCTGTACACTAAGGGTCCCACTCATTTTGTCATCTTGTAGTGCTTAATAAATCTAGGACTAAGTTTCCCTTTCTTGCCAAATATGACCATTTTCTTCCATGGTGACACTTTCAAAAACACTCAATCATCGACTTCATATTCAATGTCTCATTGTTTCAAATTGGTATATGACTTCTATTAGTAATATGACATCTGCTTCTAGTCAGTGGCAACCCCATCACAAAATCCATGGTGATCTTTTTCCATTTCCACTCTAAAATTGCTATCAAGTGTAACAATCTAGATGGAACCTGGTGTTTTGCTTTCACCTGCTGACAAGTCAAACATCTAGCAATATATTTAGCTACCTCTCACTTCATTCCTGGCCATTAATAATGGGGTTTCAACCCAAGATACATCTTTATGCTTCCTAGGTGCATGGAATATAAAGCTTCATGAGCCTCCTTCAAAATCTTCATTCTCAATCCATCCACTTCAAGCATGCATAACCTATTCTGATAATACAAGCTTCCATCATCACTTAACTCAAATCCTGTCGTCTTCCTTTCTTTAACCTTACTTATAGTCTACACCATCTGTTCATCTCTCAACTAGGCCTCTTTTATCTACTACCTAAAGTCAGGTTTAATCTGTATTTTAGACAAAGCTACATCTTCTACTATGTATTCTACTCAAGCATGCATAAGCTTCAGGGTGGCAATAAGCTTCCTGCTCAAGGCATCTATAACCATGTTCACCTTTCGTAGATGGTAGCTAATTAAGCAATCATAATCCTTGATTAACTCCATCCATCGCAATTGTCTGAGATTCAACTCCCTCTATGTGGGCATATACTTCATGATTTTATGGTTGGTGTAGATGTAACACCTTTCTCCATATAAGTAGTGTCTCTATACCTTCAATGCGAACATGATTATACCTAACTCCAGATCATATATGGGATAGTTCTTTTTATGAGGCTTTAATTGCCTGGAGGCATATGAAATCACTATGCCTTCTTACATCAGTATATAACTAAGTCCGTTGAGTGAGGCATCATTGTATATCACAAACTTCTTCCTTTGTTCTGGCTAAGTAATGATAGAAGCCTCTGTTAACATCCTCTTCAATCTATTAAAACTAGCTTGACACTTATCATCCCACTCGAACTTTATATCCTTCCTTATCAACTACATTAATGGAGCTACAATCATCAAAAAGCCTTTCACAAACCTTCAATAATATCCTACCAATCCTAGGCATCTCTAAATCACAGTCACGTTCCTAGGAGGATTCCACTCCAACACCATTTTAGCCTTACTTGAGTCCATTCTAATACCCTCAACTGAGGTAATATGACCTAAAAAGGCTACTTTTTCAAACCAAAACTCGCATTTGCTTAACTTAGCATACAATTTTCTCTCTTTCAAGATTTGTAACATAATTATGAGGTGTTGTTCATATTCCTTTCAGGTTCTGGAGTGCACCAAGATGTCATCTATAAACACCACAACGAATTGATCTAAGTAAGGCTTAAAGATCCAGTTCATCAGATCCATAAAGGCTACTGGGGCATTAGTGAGCCTAAATGGCATCACTAGGAATTCATAATGCACATATCATGTTCTAAAGGCAGTTTTAGGGATGTCACTCTCCTTAATCTACAGCTAGTGATATCTTAATCTTAGATCTATATTGGAAAATATGCTGGGCACCTTGTAACTAATCAAAGAGATCATCGATCTTAGGCAATGGATATTTATTTTTAACTGTCACTTTATTTAATTACCTATAATCGATGCACAACTAGAGTGATCCATCCTTCTTCTTCATAAAAAAGATAAGTGCTCCCTAGGGTGAAACATTAAGCCTAAATGAAGCCTTTATCTAATAGTTCCTACAATTGCACCTTTAACTCTTTTAACTCTATTGGTGCCATCCTGTATAGTGTAATGGATATTGGATTCATGCCAGGATATGTCTCAATCTCATAATCCAACTCTTGATATAAAGGAAACCTTGGTAACTCACCTGGGAATACATTAGGAAATTCAGACACAACTAGTATCTAATCTAGCTAGCGGTTATGGCACTAGTATCTACCACAGAAGCTAAGAAACCTTCACATCCCTTTTGAATAAGTTGTCTGGCTATAATAGCTAAAATGATGTTAGATAAGGAGTCTCTTTTACCCACAACTATTACGTCTTGCCCATCTCTAGTCTGTGGACTCAAACTTTTCTTTTCACAGTCAATCACTACTTTATGCTTTGATAGCCAGTCCATACCCAGTATGACATCAAACTCATGAAAGGAAAGTTTTATCAAATCTATTGAAAAAGTCTAATCATGGATTATTATAGGACAGTGTCTATAAACTGTATTCACCATCACACTTTGACCAATCAGGTTACTCACTTGAATGTCTAGGTCTATAGGTTCTGGCTCAAGTCCATTATCTTATGCTTGTGTGGTGCAAATGTAAGAGTGTGTTAATCTAGGATATATTAAAGCTAATACTGATGTATCAAATAAAGAAAAAGTACCAGGGATGACATCTGGCGCTTTTGCTTCCTTTCAGGCACAAATAGCATACTACCGTGTTAGAGCTCTAATCTCTGATCAGGTCCTCTGACTAGTGCTCGACTGCTCCCACCTCTACTATTTTAATGGTCTGATGGGTGCAACTATAGCTGATGCCTAGGTTTATGCCACCCCTAATTATCTCTAAGGATAATTCGTCTAAAAGTGGTCTCTGGTTCTGAACATAAGGCACTCCCCTCATCTATACTACCAACACTGACCCCAGTGTCTCCTTTGGTAGCTCCCACATGTCAGAGGTGCACTTGTAATGGTAGAGACCAGAGCACTCTAGGCCTATTGGGATGGAGGTGGTTGAGGCCTAAGAGGAAAAGCATGACCAAATCCTTATGATGGGGCCTACCTCTGAGATTTCTATCCCAATTGTCTCTGGGAATACTGGCTAGGCTGAAAGACTCTTTGTCTCTTACCCCCTCCTAAGGCTAAACTTGTCTAACCTATTATGAAAGGTCTTTTCCTTTAAAATAGCTCCCTCTTCTCCTATACTATATCCTTTATGTCATACGCTACAACTACTAACTCAAAAAAGTCTATGATCTTTGTAGTAGCAATCTGCATCCTCAGCTCGACATTGAGTCCCTTTTCGAACCTCTTACACTTCTCCTCGTCAGTAGGATTGAACTCCACTACATATCTACTCAAATGAGCAAAGTCTATCTCATACACCGATACTGACCTCCGCCCTTATCTCAAATCAAAAAATTCCTACCTCTTTTTGTTCTTTATAGGACATAGGAATGTACCTCTTCCAAAATTCCTTTAAAAAAGAACTCCTATGTAAGGTCCATTATTGTCGTCCTCTTCTTTATGGTATCCCTCTAGTACAAGGCTTCCTCTTGTAGAAGAGAAGTAGAGCACTTTAGGCATTCTTCCTTTGAGCACTCCCGCTACTCTAAGATCCTCGTGGTCTATTCTAGCTAATACTCTACCCTCGCTACATCATCCTCCCTCGTAGATAGAAAGTCCACTACTCCTATCTTCTTAACCCTCCTAGATAGGTCTTCTGCAGTGTTAGGAGAGATAGTGGAGGTGGTGTGGAAGTAAAAGCTGGTCGTGGTAGTGGTGGAGGTGCTACAGTATGTCTCAACAACTATACTATCTACTGCAGCAAAGCAAAAAAAGCCTATGCTTAAGGCTATGGCTGAGGTGGTGGTTGATGAGTAGCATTACTAAGCTCTGGTTTGGCTGCACTCACCTCTAGGCCATAGATAGTGGTAGGAGCATGGCTAGCCACCTCTTCCCCTCACTCATCATATACAACTATATAGAAAAACTTATCAGCTTTATGCAATATAGCTTTGACCAAAAAATGGAACCCTAGACTCATGCACTCATGTATAGTACACCTAGGAATGCCTAAACTAGGCTTTGATACCACTAAATGTAACACTCCCTACCTATTCTCGAAGGAAATAGACAAAATGTGCCATTTCCCATAGGTCACCCATCCTTAGAATTCCCGGCGGACAATTCATTTAACATTTATGTTAATTTGTTCAACTTTGACCTGTCTTAACCATCTAGTGTTAATTAATGTATAACCTTTTATTACTACCTATTTTAGTCTGATAAAACTCTAGATTAAGTTTGTTATCCATTTACAGAAATTTGGGCAGACGGATGAAAAACCAAAAATTTTCTTGCAAGAAAAGCACTTTTATAATAGTATTAACCTAAAACTCCACTTCTGGACTCTTCTGGTCCCCCAAAACATCATGTAATAACCCAAAAAACTGACTCTTGTGAATAGTACTTCTCGAGATGAATAGTGATTCTAGAGACCCGAGTCACACCGAGCATACTAATGGGAAGTATTAATTATAAGAGAGTTTTGGACAAAGTTTGAAGCCAATCTGAAGTCATTCAAATGGTTAAAAATGCTAATTAAGATTTTACAGAGTGTCTTGTGAATGGTGCTACAGGTAAAGCTGAACAGTAAAATAAATTAAAAGTTGCTCAAAATAATTCAAAAATATTTCAACCTGATACTCAAATATTCTAAATAGTCCAGTGGCTTTGAAATTAGAATTTTGTGGTTTCAAGAACTATTTTTACCCAATTTTTGGGACAGAAAAATATATTAAATTTTTAAGTTATTTTTGAACTTTGGGCATGAGATTTTGAAAGGATTTAAGGCTTGGATTTAAGGAATTTTGGGGATAGGAATAGAGGAAAATTGACTTTTCTACTAGTTATAATAACTTTTCGAATAGAAGAAAAATAATTTTCAAAAAGTATAAAAAGGGGATTTTTTTCTCTCCTCCCCACATACACAAAAAATGCCCATCCTCCACCCTATTCCCTTCAAAATCTGACCATCACGTCTCCTCCCTTTTCCTCTTGATTTTGCTCTCCTCGAAGGGACCTACCACGTGAGTTTACACCTAAAGTGATGAGCATTTCAACATAAGTCTATAGATACCAAAATCGTTCAAAATAGTAGAGTATTTTGAGAGAAAAAATGAAAAAAAAATCGAGGTAAATAGTAACTTTCTCTCCCTCAGGTTTTCCTTTTTCATAAATTTTATTTTTTATGAGTTTCTAGGATGTTGTAAAGTATGTATCTAGGCTTGAAATATTATTTTTGAATTCTAAATTATTTTACATTATTTATAAAAGTTCATACCCTTTTGTATTCGTAGGCGAAATGACAACTCGAGCCTCCTGAGGTAAGGAGAAAGCTTACGCTGACTTCGAAGGTCTTGTACAATTTTTTTAGGTAAGTGTAATCACTTTGATTTGGCTTAAATACTCAATTAATGCATTATGTATATTATGTCATATATGTAATAAATGAAAATAAATGCTTAGAAATTGAAATAAATGCTATAAAAATTATTTATGAGTTATGACATGATAAGTGTATGATATATGATAATTCAGTGTGATCACATGTGATAAAAATTATAAATATGTGATTTTATGGTATAAATGCATTATGTGAATAAAAACTAAAAATGCCATAGTATGTGCTTATATCTAAAATTGTATGTGTATGGTATTTTTATGAATGGAAACATGTAAAATAATTGTAATGAGTGTTAGAATGCCATGAAATAGCTCGTTATGCTTATGTGCAATATTATGCCTATTTGAACTGTTAAGCACGCTAAAGTCTTTGCGGGTGTTCCTATTGATAAAATATGCCATATGTGTATGAATACAATATGTTGCTATGCTTAGAATGGATTTTTTTGATATATGATAGATGTATATGTGTGATACATGCATAATGAGGCATGATCTAGTTAATTAAAGGCAAGTATGGGAAATTGCTATAATATGAACATTTGCATCGATATTTACGTCTTCATATGACATATTAAGTATCCCTATGACATTAAACCTCAGAAAATAGATCCTACAAGTGTAATGGACATCAATAGGCCTAAGTTGGCCAATTGTACATGTGTAGGCCATGCAAAGGTACATTGAGGGCAATGATGATTTTTATGTTAATATAATAAAATGAAATGTGAAATTGGGTAAATTGACATATAATGAAATGTTTAATGATGCCTATATAGTTAGACAACCTAGTTTAGATAAATTGACCGGTCAACTAGGATTATAGTGGCTACTAATATACCTTTGAGTATGAGACCTTCGGGTCATTGATTTACGTGTCGATATGCATGAGAGCCTTTGGGCCTAAGATTTACTTGCTGATATGCATGAGAGCAAGATTTACTTACTGATATACATGCGAGCCTTCGAGGCTAAGTTTACTTACCTATGTTATATGAGAGCCTTCAGGCCTAAGTTTACTTACCTATATGGCATGAGAGCCTTCAAGCCTAAATTTACTTACCTATGTGGTATGAGAGCCTTCAGGCTTAAGTTACACATCATGGGTGTGGAAAGCCTTTAGGCTTATGTTACACATCTTTAAATGTGGAGAGCCTTTAGGCCTAAGTAATTCTATTATCCATTCTTGTTTAGTTGTCTTATAGATATGGGCATTGGTTAAACAATTAAAATGGCTTAAAAAGGCATAAAGTAAAATTATATGTTAAATGGCATTATTATGTGATATGCGGCATAATGTGATTAAATGACTCAAAATTGGTCTTAAGATGCTTAAATGTGTTGATTATCACTTCTATGACTAATTATGGTGATTATATGTGTATACATATTGAAATACTGATATAGATAATTATGAGGTGCATAATGACACTTATGATTGAAAAAAGTTATGTTATTACTCTTTGTGATATATGAGTTTGATATATTATTTACTATGTTTTCACATCCCTTGCATTTTCCTTGGGCCGATCAAACCAAAACAGCTAAAGACTTGACCTAACCCTCATTCTTTGAGTCTCAAAAGACAAGAAGGAAGCTAGAGGAATCTAGGGCCACTCCTATTTAATTAGCCTAGGAGGAGCAAGTTAGGCACTACAAGGTAGGAGTCGTCACCTGACCCAAGTCAAGAAATACCTTGTAGAGTCAAAACTAGAGCGATTCAAAATCCTATTCTTATCTATACCCCAAATTAATATGGAAATTTAATTTGAATTTATAATATTATTCCTTTTTTCAAGCAAGATTTTATAATTAAAGTAAATCACATATTCACATATGGGAATTTACAAAATATACTTACAGGAAAAAAAATAGGTGCTTGGAATTGAAATATAATAAATGAAATTAGGTAATTGATTGTATTGAGAACTTTGGTTATTGTATGGCAATTTTAGAAAATGGATCTTATAATAATGAATTTTATTAAAATTAGGTAATTGGTTTGAGAACTTTGGTTCTCGCATGCCAATTTTAGAAAATAGATCTTATTGTAATGAATTTTATTAAAATTGGGTAATTTGGTTTGAGAACTTTGGTTTTCGTATGCGAATTTTGGAAAATGGATTTTATTGTAACTTTTATTGAGAAGGAATCAGAATTTATTTTATTAGGAAAACACCAATTTATTAGGTAAAAATATGAATTTTGATTATTATTTATTTTTAACATGCAAAATCATTTTTCTACCTAATTCGGCATTCATAGAGTATTTTGGGATTAAAATCGGAAGTGTCATACATAAAATCGGGTGATGGATTTAATTTGAGAACTTTGGTTCTCACATGTCAA
>CANXYI010617558.1:0-11025 GCA_948208565.1 Hura crepitans
ATTATTAGCACATAAAAATTCTAATTAACATATATTAACTTAATTTCCCCTTTTTATGGCATTTTTCTCTCTTTAGTATTTTCTATTTTTTTTACACCTACCTTCCCTCTCTACATACATCCTTCAAGCCCCATTTTACCATGCCCACATATATGACCATCACATGGCATACATGTGGCCATACATGCATCACATCTTCACAAATCCTTATCACATCCCATTCAAATCCATATCATCCTATTTCCATTAATTACACATCCTAACATCCATCCTCCACCCATACCACCATGCCATGCCTACATACCCATACATGGCATACATGACACATGCATGGTTATGTATGTATCACATGCCTACACATCTCATACACATACCAAACACATCCTTACCATCCTAAGTCATCAATTTACATCTCTTCACATACATTTCACATGCATCTACACATGCACACACATCAAATTACAACTTCCATACACATATTTTCATATTTAAAGGCTTTAAATCTTAACATACATGATAATTTTAGGTAAATTCACTTATATCCAACTCCTATCATTCTATATTCAGAATCCTTTCTTTCCACCTTGAACCATCATTTCCTCAATTTCCATACAAGCCTCCCAACTTTGAAAAATTCTACAAAATTACACACAACTCCAAATCAAATTCCAAAATCATAGGGATTCTTAGAATTCCCTAGGCTATCAATACCAAAAATAAAAAGAGAGTTTCAAGGCCATTTATCTTGTTTGGGCACTATTCACCCAAGCGTAAATTCTCCCAATTTTGAGCTTCTTTCTTCACTCTCTTGAATGATTTAACATCTAAATTTGATGGAGGCTCTAATTATATATATTTTTATTAATTTTTTTGAGAAATAGGAGAGAGAAAAGGCCATAAAAATGGAAAAATCCATAGGGAAGGTTTCAGCCAACGGGAATTTGGGTGGAAGGAGATGGTTTAGGTTATATTCAAGAAAAATCTAGAGTATAGGATGGGTTGGACCAATTTAATTGGGCCAAATGACTATGAAACCAAATTTTATGCATTTTGTGTCACTTTTTTGCCTAAAAATTCACAAAATATTCCACATGTCCCCAAAAATTCCCATTTTAGTCCCAAAAATTCTCAATTATAGCCACTAAGGCCCTTGCAAAATTTTAGCTCAAAACTCCTTCGAGAGAAAAATCACTATTCACCATAGACCGAATTTTACATACAAAAATTCGTAAAATATTCTTTGGTTCTCCAAAAATTCTCATTCTAGTTTTAAAAATCCTCACTTAGGGTCCTAAAAGGCCCATGCAAATTTTTGGGTCAAAAGTCAACAATTGACTTTTTAGCACTATTCACCTGTCAGAATAAAATATTTAGAAAAAATATCTATTGACCTCAGAAAATTATAATTCCTCCTCCATCATACTTAGTAAAATTTTTGAGGTACAGGGTATGATATTTTTGAGACCATCCGGGCACATCTCGGGGCTGTCCCGGCCCGACCTTATTTTATCTCCATAAACAGTAGTTCTTGACTTGAAATGAAGTATCGGTTCTACTAAAATTTTTATTTCATTTGTTTCAACCATTTTTAGGTCAGTCAAAGTTTTTCAGCCAATATGCTAGTCAACAGACTTGAAATGATGACCCGTACCATGGGGAACATCACTCGAGCCCAGAATACAATGTTCACCTAATTCGGGTTTTCAGGCATTACAGTAACATGATTGGGTAGAGTGTGATGGTGACCATAGTTTATAGACACTATCCTCTAATCATCCAATATTAGACTTTTTCCATCAGATCTGATAGAACTTCCCTTTCTTGAGTTTGATGTCATATTGGGTATGGATTGGTTGTTAGAGCATAAAGCAATAATTGATTGTGAGAGAAAAAGGTTAAGTTTGCAGACCACAGATGGACAAGAGGTGATAGTTATGGGTAAAAGAGGCTTCCTATCTAACCTCATTTCAACCATTATAGCAAGGCGACTCATTTGGAAGGGACGTGAAGCATTCTTAGCTTCTGTGGTAGATACTATTACCATGACCCCTAGCCTCAATCAAATACTAGTTATGTCTGAATTTCCTAATGTGTTCCCAGATAAGTTACCAGGGTTACCCCCACATTGAGAGTTGGACTTCAAGATTGAGGTATATCCTAACATGAACCCAGTATCCATTACACCATACAGGATGGCAATAATAGAGTTGAAGGAATTAAAGGTGTAGTTGCAGGAACTGTTAGATAAAGGCTTCATCAAGCCTAGTGTTTTACCCTGGGGAGCAATTGTATTGTTTGTGAAAAAGAAAGACGGGTTACTCCGATTGTGCATCAATTATAGGCAATTGAATAAAGTGACAGTTAAAAATAAATATCCATTACCTAGGATCGATGACCTCTTTGATCAGTTACGGGGTGCCAGTATCTTTTCCAAGATAGATTTGAGGTCAACATATCACCAGTTGCAGATTAAGGAGAGTGACATCCCTAAGATTGCCTTCAGGACTTGATACGGGCATTATGAGTTCCTAATGATGCCATATGGGCTCACTAATGCTCGGCAACCTTTATGGATTTGATGAACTAGATTTTTAAGCCCTATTTGGATCAATTTGTTGTGGTGTTCATAGATGACATCTTGGTGTATTCCAAAACCTAGGAAGAACATGAATAACACCTCAGAATTGTGTTGCAAACCTGGAGGGAGAGGCAGTTGTATGCTAAGTTGAGAAAATGTGAGTTTTGGTTGGAAGAAATAGCATTTTGGGTCACATTGCCTTAGTTGAGGGTATCAGAGCAGACCCGAGCAAGGTTAAAGCTGTGTTGGAATGGAATCCTCCTAGGAATGTGACTAAGATTCGAAGTTTCCTAGGTTTAGTAGGATATTATTAGAGGATTGTGAAAGGCTTGTTGATGATTACAGCTCTATTGACATGGTTAATAAGAAAAAAATGTGAAGTTTGAGTGGGATGATAAGTGTCAAGCCAGCTTTGACAGATTGAAAAGAATGTTAACAAAGGCTCCTATCCTTATTCAGCCAAAACAAAGGAAAGAGTTTGTGATATATAGTGATGCCTCACATAATACACTTGGTTGTGTATTGATGCAAGAAGGCAAGGTAATTGCATATGCCTCCAGTCAATTAAAGCCTCATAAGAAGAATTATCCCACCCATGATTTAGAATTGGATGCCATTGTGTTTGCATTGAAGGTGTGGAGACATTACTTATATAGAGAAAGGTGCTAAATCTACACCGACCATAAAAGTTTGAAGTACTTGCCCACACAAAAGGAGTTGAATCTCAGACAATGATGATGGATAGAGTTAATTAAGGATTATGATTGCTTGATTGACTACCATCTAGGAAAGGCAAATATGGTTGTAGATGCCTTAAGCAGGAAGCTCATTGCCACCCTGAAGCTTATGCATGCCAGAGTAGGGTACACAGTAGAAGATACAATTCTAGCTGAAATGTAGATTAAACCTGACTTCAGGCAGCAAATAAAAGAGGCCCAGTTAAGAGATGAATAGATGGTACAAACTATAAGTAAAGTGAAAGAAAGGAAGATAACAAGATTTGAGTTAAGCGATGATGGAAGCTTGTACTACCAGAACAGGCTATGTGTGCTAGAAATGGATGGATTAAAAGCGCAAATCTTGAAAGAAGCTCATAAAGCTCTATATTCCATGCACCCAGAAAGCATGAAGATGTATCTTGATTTGAAGCCCCACTATTAGTGTCTAGGAATGAAGGAAGAGGTAGCTAAATATGTGGCCTGATGTCCGACTTGCCAATAGGTAAAAGCTGAGCACCAGGTTCCTTCTAGATTGTTACACCCGATAGCAATCCCAGAATGGAAATGGGTGAAGATTACCATAGATTTTGTGATAAGGTTGCCATTGACTAGAAGCAAATGTGATGCTATATAGGTAGTAGTGGATAGATTGATGAAGATAGCTCATTTCATACCAGTGAGGATGGATTATTCCTTAGAAAAGTTGGCTTGACTATACATTGATAAGATTGTGCAATTACATGGAGTACTAGTAGCTATCAATGCAAATCGAGACCTAAGGTTTACTTTTAGATTTTGGAAGAAGTTACAGGAGGCATTGGGTACTCAATTGACATATAGCACAACATTTCATCCTCAAATGAATGGACAGTCAAAATGGGTGATACATGTAATAGAGGATATGTTATATAGCTATGCAATAAAGTTCAGAGGAAACTAAGATCAATATCTATCATTGGTTGAGTTTGCAAACAACAACAGCCACCAAGACAGCTTAGGAATGGCACCTTATGAAGCATTATATGGTAAAAGGTGCAGAACTCCCCCTTGTTAGAGTGAAGTGGGGGAAAGTAAGATTGTTGGATCCGACTTGATCAGAGACATAAAGGAGAAAGTCAAGATAATTAGAGATAGATTGAAAGCCACCTCAGATCGATAGAAGTCGTATGATGATTTGAACCATAGAGACATCAAGTATAAAGTCGGTGATCGAATACTTTTGAAAGTGTTACCATGGAAGAAAATGCTCAGATTTGGTAAGAAGGGAAAACTCAATTCTAGGTTCATTAGGCCCTACGACATCATAGAACGTATAGGACCCTTGGCGTACAGGTTAGCCTTACCTCCTGAGCTACAGCAGATTCATGATGTCTTTTATGTATGGATTTTAAGGCAATATAGATCGGATCCTTCGCATGTGATAGCTATAGAGGAGATACAAGTACAGCCGGACTTGACATATGAAGAAGAACCGATACAAATTCTAGCTAAAAAAGTGAGGCAATTAAGGAGCAAATCAATTCCCCTAGTGAAGGTGCTATAGAGACACCACAACACGATAGAAGTCACATAGGAGAGTGAAAAATAGATAAAGGAACAATACCCACATCTTTTCACATCAGGTAATTTTAAGGATGAAATTTCTTAAGAGGGGAAGAACTATAATGCCCGTAAGTCCAAGTTTCATGAACAGTATCTCCTTGGCATGAATAGTGTTCCCTGCAAGTCGAGGCACTTTAATAAGGCTAAAAAGGGGTATATTGGTTATAAAACTTTAATGGGCTAGAAATGGACAAAATGAAAGAATTAAAAAATTTAGCAGAACTAATAAATCATTTCGAGTCAAGTATTAGTGAATAGGGAGACAAAATGAGGTTGTGCCGGGATAACCCCGAGATATGCCTAGATGGGCCTAAAAATAGCATGCCTTGAACCTCAAAAATTTCAATTAACATGATAGTGAAAGAATTTTAATTTTTTGAGGTTGTTTGGTAATTTTTCTAAATATTTTATTATATTGAGTGAATAGTGCCTAAAAGTCAACAGTGGAATTTTGACTTGAAATTTTACATGGACCTTAATGACACTAATTAAGGATTTTTAAAACTAAAATGAGTATTTTTTGGAGGTCTAGAGAAATTTATTTGAATTTATGAAGTTTAAAAGAAAACTAAGAGAATGTCGTGATTTGAGCCATCCACTGGCCCATATAAGAGGGCCTACACATGTGAGGATGTCACATGTGTGAACCCATCATCTTGTCCCCCAAATTTCCTCAAAAAGTCAATGCCATTTCTTTTCTCTCTCTCCTCCCTTTTTTTTCAATTTCTCTTTCCTCCCATCACCAAAATTCATAAATTTCATATGTATTAGGCCCTTCATGACTTATAGAGTCTAATCCAAGTGAGAGAATTGAAGAATTTAGCTTAAAAAGAGAGATATTCACTTAGAGTGAATAGTGAAAAATTTTACTGTAAATGGTTTTATTTAATTTTTATTTTTGTTTTAGCTAGTTTAAGGTGTTTTAAGGGATTCCATGGTTTGAGATTTTCAATTGGAGTTATATAGAATTTTTAATGAATTTTCCAAGTGAGAATTGTGTATGTTTAAGGAAAAAAGAGAACATTAAAGGAGAACACCAATCTAGGCATCCAAGTGGTGGAAAAAAAGGGTGTTTTCACACCCTAGGTATATGGAATTGACTCAATTTATGTATGTCATGTGATTTGGCATGAATATGTATGTGTACATATATATGGAAATGCAAATTCTTAGTGTTAGGCATGATATTGATGTAAATTGATAAGGTGATTATGTTAATGAGGTAAAAATAACTTTGTATACATGAATTGAATCAAAGAAATAAAGTGTATGTGTGTGTGATGTATGGCTGAAATGTGTAAACATGAATGTATGGTGTGTATGTTTATGCATATGGCATGTTAGGGTTGGTAATTACATGCAAATGACATGTATAAATGATGATATGAATGTGAATAACAATAACAAATGTATGGCATGTTAGTTTAGCAAATAATGACCTAAATGAATGTGTAATATGTACATAAGCAATGCTAAATGGAATGGTAACTATAGGTATGCAATTAGTGGCATGAGTATGAGACATGATTCATGAAAGGTAATGAGAAGAAATGATGCAAGAATGATGGATGATGGATTGTCATGTGTAGTATTAAATAAAGGGCACAATGTTAGAAATGACCAAATGAATAGTAACCTACTCGTAAAATGACCAAATGAATAGTAACCTTGTGACAAAAGACCTAAAATGTAAACTTGTGTGAAATTTCATGTAAAATAGAACTTAATATTATGATTGACATGAAGTAAAGTGAAAAGTAATCATAGATGACATAATTAAGTAAGGAATAGTGAATTTGCCCATTAGTTAGACACCCATTAGATGGGTTAATTGGTCAACTAGGGAATTAGCAATAACTAGGTAGGTTGGTCTTTCTGAGGCCACTGTTGTTTGAGGTGATGGCAGGTGCAGCCGTCGAGGTTCTGAGATTTAACCCTGCACACTCAGGTATTAGGAGGTTCCACCTAGATTGATCCCTTCTACCCATTGGCTATCTATGGATATTAGGAGGTCTTAAGGGGTAGATCCCTATTATCCATCTGTTTGCTTTAGAGATGTGACTTAGGGTATTAGGAGGTCCCACGGGGCTGATCCCTGCTATTCGACTTGCAGATATTGGGAGGTCTACAAGCGGATCGCTGCTATTTACCAGTCTAGTATTAGGAGTTCTATGGACTGATCCTTGCTATCGGGCCAGGTAGGTGTAGCTACCAAGGTCTAAAATGTGGGCCACTGCATAAGATATATCCTGCTATCTAGTGTCTTAAAGTGCCATCTATCTATTATAGGCCTAAACTATATTAAGCTTAACTACAATAACAGTATATAAATTTGGAATTTGTAATCTAAATGTTGCATGGGTTGAATTAATTGAATAGGATAAATGGTTTATGATTGATTACTTTCATAATAAGGGACCAGGAGACATGATATATAGAATGGCATCTAGTATGATATCTTGCTTAAGCATGATTGAAATGTCTATACATGTTCGTACATGACCTCATATGTGTGTCTGCATGTATGACATACCTTTATTGTGTTTATTCCACCACTGAGTGTATACTCAGTGTGTTAGTGTTTCGATGTATAAGCTATAGACAGGGTAGCAGTCTAGCTTCATTGGTGCCAGTGTAGCTGACCCTGAGTTCTTCTTGGTATATTTTTGTACTCTTATGGCTATATTAATGAGTCACTTATGTATATTAGGTATAGAATTAGTTGGTATATGTATATTATAAAAATTAGATAGTTAAACTGAATGATTGTGGAAACTTAACTTTTGATTAATATATGTTTATGCTTCTATTTTAGTACTGTGGGTTTGAGACCCTATGATTACTGTGTGGTTGATGTTGATGGTGATTTGGGGGACTAGAAGGGTCCAGGAGATGAGATTTGGCTTAGGAATGTTATAGAAGTGCTTTTTATGCAAGAAAAAAATTGGTTTTTCACTTGGGTAGCCGTTATGCTACCTAAATTTCTGTAAAATGGATAACAAACATAAACAGGAGTTTTATCAGACTAAAATGGGCAGTAATAAAAGGTTGTATCATAATAGGCCTTAGATGGTCAAGATAAGTCAAAGTTAGTCAAAGTGACTTAAGTTTTAAACGAATGGACCTTGGGGAAATCTAAGGATGGGTGACCTACAGGAAGTGGCACTGTTTATTTGTTTCCTTTGGGAATGGGTAGGGGGTGTTACACTGCAAGTCTGAATATTTCCTTATATTACCTGGGTACATAACATAAGGCTTTTTATGCCTCCTTCATATACAAAATCTTCAATCATTTATACTAGATATTTACAACTTACCAAAGGTAGTACATATACATCCACCTTTACTTTATTCAAATCTAACAATCTTCCCCTCTTAAGGCTCACCTATAGGTTATTTTTGTTTTCTCATGATACTCTATCATTATGCCATTTAATTACCACTCATTCTTTTATTTTCTCATGGGGTATTTACTTTACCTTTCTTCGTCCTTTGTTATCTATCCATATCTAGTGACACTAGTTTCTTTCTCTATCCATTCTTATATTTGACTGCTGTCAAGTCCCTTTATAGATAGGCTATCAATATGCCATGCTCAATTGTGTGAGGTAGATGCAATAATAGAAAAATATTATGCAAAAAATGAGGAAACCATATTAATGCCAAGATGCAATTCATGTCAAAATTTAATGCCCAATCCTTGTAATGGATGCAATCAAAGAAAGAAAGTAGCCCTCTTCGTAGGGACGTTGACAGTCATCTTTATGACCTTAATATGCTTATATTTCTCTTGCTATATACACTTATGCCAATCTCATCAAATGTCTTAAATGCCCCTGCATCTCACTTCCCAAATATGCAACACTAGTATTCTCCTCTATCTTTTAGAGTACATGTCCTTTATAGTTAGGTTTTCCTTTATTAACCTTGTTTATCTAAGCCCCACATTTATCTCTCTCCTAGGGCCCATAACATTATGTTCATCATGTTCATACAAACTACTAAGGTATCAATGAGCTCGAATGACATCACTAACACTCATAATGACTGTATTAGATTCTAAAAGTAGTTTTAAGGACATTAGCCTTTTTACTCCTTAGCTGGTAATATCTTAATTTCAGACCAATTAGAAAGAAATATACTAACACCTCTAGCTGATCATAGAAATCATAACTTCCCAGGAAAGGGTATTTGGTTTCATAGTTACTTTATTTAGTCATCCACACTTAATATATATCCAGAATGGTCAGTTTTTTTCTTTTGCAATAACATGAGGCCCCTTAAAGTGATACCCTGAGTTTAACAAACCCTTATCTACCATTTCATGCAACTACACTTTTAATGCCTTCAATTTTATAGGTGCCATTCCATAGAGAATCATAGGTGTATTGAAAAGTATTAGAATACACTTTAGTTCCCAAACCAAGTTCTCTTAAAGAGGCAATCTTGGCAACTTCCTAAAACACATCTAAAATTTCATTCATAATTAGAGTCTATCCATGACAAGAGGTAGAAGTTTTGATGTCAAAAATATGTATCAGATAAACTTCTCAACCTTTATAGATGATTTCTCTTCCATATCAACTGGGATGAAAATTTTCAATAACTTCTCTCATTTACAACCATCATTTCCTGTCCCTCTGTAGTCTAGAGGGTAAATTTTTTGAAGTTACAATCAACTATTAGTTAATATCCATACAACCCATTTATTCTCTAGGGTAACACTAAACTCAGAAAAGAATATTTCATTAAGGTTAACAAAAATAATTACATGTAGTTCATTAATTAACAAGGTATATGCCTCTAGTGTATAACCATATTTTAGTCAATAGGATTTCCAACTTACATGTCTAACCTTACTCATTCTGGTTTTAGTTCCCTATCAGGTGCTAGTATAATACAAGCATAAAAATGTACAAATCTCTAAGCTATTAATGCTAAGCTGAAATGTTAATTAAATACAACATATTAGTAATAGCCTTTGGAGCATCTTCTCCTTTGTGAGCCTCATTAGCTCCTTGTCTGATTAAAATATGGGCTTCCCTCCTTACATCAGGCCTAATCAGGAAGCTATTGTTTAGTGGGTTTCCTTTGTCCTATCTCCATACCCCATTCTATGGTGTAGTTATGTATGCCTATATACGAGCACCTTCTGCCAGTCTCTAGGGACACTTTTGTCTGTAATGGTCTATAGACCTACAACTAAAACATCCCCCCTTTTCTTAGCTAACAATATCAACCCTAATGTGTGCTGGTACAAAGTCATAACTTGGTGGTATCTTTCTAATAACTACTAATATCTAGATATTGATAGCCTTTTTTGCCTGTCTCTGGGGCAATTTCCTCCAAAATGGTTTTTAGCCCTATAGAAGAGGAATTCCACTACTTTTCTCTGTCTATATTACCTTAATGCCTTTTGGTATAAATGCCATAGTTTAGGGAATTATTTCTAGTCACTACTGTTGTAACCTTGGGGCTAGTGGAAAGGATCTGTGCATCCCACATTCCTATTGAAACTAGGCCTCTTTTGGCCTTTTTCTAGCATTAGGTCTAGAACCAGTTTGACCTATTGTATACTACCTCTCTTCCTAGGAGAGTACATTTCTTTCTTACATTTCTTCTCCCATAATATAGACAATTGTCACTAATGTTGTCGCATATCTCAACAACTCCACAATCTATAATAACAGCACTGACAGTGTCTGTCAAGGTTGTTATACTGTGTCTAAGGCGGTTGCTGATGTACAACACCACTCAAGTTAGTTGTTTATTGTAAAACATTAGGGGCATATCCTACTACTTACCTTTTCTATTTTGGTAGGATTTACTCGCTTACCCTGATTACTACAAAAAAACTAGCACCCATCAGCCTCATTGCAGTGTAGCAGTTCAAGAAAATTAATCTTATAAACTAGCATTCATGTAAGATACCTAAGAATAAGAAACCTAGGCTCTGATACCACTAAATGTGGCACCCCTTACCGGATCCCCGGAAGAACCTGACAGACGAGGTACTTCCCGACAAGTCACCCATTCTAGGATTGCTCCAGGAGAAAACTCCTTAACGCTTATCGGCTATTTCAAAATTTCATCAGATATGGCCTAGATGTCCAGTCTAATCTTTGT
>CANXYI010617576.1:0-12513 GCA_948208565.1 Hura crepitans
AATTGTAGAATTAAAAAGTTACAATAAGAAAGTAATATATATTTATGCATCCAAAAATTGGGTTATTGGTTAGATATAGTGTGGCCTGATAATTACTCGTACTTCCATAAGAATTTGCAATAATTGCCCAACTCTCATTTCTAAGAGATTGGCCTTTATTAAAAATACATTTTTGTTATTGTGACTTTTAATTAAAAAAACTCAAATCCCTTTTATTATAAAAAGGCCAATTAATTAGGTAAAAAATCGTTTAATGAGAATTAAGCTTTAGCATGTAAAATAAGTTATTAACTAGTTGTTACAACCCAAAATAAACAATGAAATAGAAATAGTACGAAACAAAAGGGAAAAATCCAAAATGCTAAAACCAGTCTCATCTATATAGAATTAAGTCCATGTAGACTCTATAAAACTCTATCAAAGGTTCGTGCGGACTACTACTTGCAAAGATTAAATGTCCATCAAGACATCCATTCTAGTGAGAAGGGTCACTTGCATATAACTCAAAGAGAATGTTCAGAAACGACAATCAATGGTCCATACAGACCACAAATAATAACCCCTACATACATGAAAATGATATATACATTTGTTCATGAATAAACATAAATATAATGTTTAGAGCCATAATATAAGTCCATGCGGACTACATTCCTCGTGAAAGAGAGTTTCTATAGGCAATAAATAATAACACTCAAATAAAAAGATATGTCTGTGCCGACTACGTTCCTCATAAGAGGGAGTCCGTACAGACATCATGCCATTCCAACACTAATTATCACTTTATAATTAACATTCATGTTTACATGTATAAAATTCTATGAATAAAGTTAGAGGAGATAATGGTCAGAATCATACATGAAAATGTGCTCAGACTCTATACATATTTATGACGTGTTTATTAAAGTGCAGGACAAATATAACATGCAAAATTATATTCTTTATGTAATAAAAGTTACTTACAAAGCAAGCTTACTCCTATTGCCTACATGGGGATCATCAAGGATTACATTATTGGTGGCTAATCATGAGAGATCATAGGCCCATGTTCATAGAAAATGAATGAGAGAAGGCTTCAGATCTTACCTTATAATTAAACTCTTGAAGAACACCACTATAGTTAGAATTTAGAAAGAAAATATTTTTGACTGAGGGGCTAAAGGACTACTAGAGCAAATCCTTTTTAGAGTTCACACCTAAACTCTCAAAATGGTTATTTTTTCTCAAAAATACCTGTAAGAACAATGGTTCTTTTTAAAAAGCTTTTTCCTAGAAAAAAGCCTCCCTTGTTTACACATTTTGAGGACTATTTTAGCCCTCGAATGATGACTTCATGTCTAGGACTTCGGTGTAGGTTTTGTCATTTAGTCCATGCAAATTATAAATACTTAGTTCGTATGGACTAATGTGGTTTACTATCTTGCCAGTCAAAGGGCTTGAGCCAGGTGTTTATGCAGAATAGATCGATATTGATGAGCTAGGTCTATGCAGACCTTATTAGGATAAGTCTGTATGGACTAGCTTCCTAATAGGTCAGTGCCATTGATTAAGAGCCTACCTCTGGTTGTCATCATATGCCGAAAGGTAGTGGTGTCTATAATAACAAATAAGTTTATTTAGTAGCTTCCTTCTTAAACCCTTTAAGACGATCATTAGCTTTAGGTTTAAGCATAAGCTCACTTGTAATACTCTCTCTCTTAGATAGGTTATAGTGTCTAAGTGGTGTGGTGGTTACATTAACTTGATCCAAAAATCTTGGCAATCAATTTGCGATTGCTCAGGAAGTGGCCCATAATTTCCAAGGCACAAAAACTTGATCTCTCTGGGTAAGGCATGAGAAGTATCTCTAAAAGTGAGGAAGGAATATAAAAACTCAAAAAAAAAAAAAAAAGAAAAGGAATAGGGGCAATAAGTAAATTTAGAGAAAAGTTGTTAGGTTGAAATTAACCAGCTCATCTTTTCAAAAAGGTTGCAAATCCAAAAATATTGCCTAAGGACTCTATATTCTTTCAAAAGTCTATAAAAAACATCCTAATCACTAAATGTTCCTTACAAATAAATATTGGATGTTTAAACTTCCACCTTGGTTTTCTTTTCTACATTTAAAAATCAAATTTCATAGGCCTAAGAAAGAAGAAAAAAGATAAGAGAAGGGGTTTAACCATAAAAATCCATCATTGTTTTCAATCATGGTTCTCTTAGTTTATAGGAGAAAATATTTAGTTAGAAAATCTTCAGATTGACTAATAATAAAAATATCATTAATGCATTACTTGAAAATATCAAAACAGGTAACATTTTACAGGCAATTAGAGCATTAGAAGGTGCATGGCTAACAATTATAAAGGACATCGAATGACTCAAGATAGCTTTAAATCTCTATCAGATCTTTGTGATGTGAACTTTAAGTCGTGAATAATAAAAAGGAAATCATAAAAATTGTTTGAAATTTAAGTCATGACATATACTTTAAAAGTTGCAATATCCATATAAGATAACACAATGTGTTCCAAGCACACAAATATCGCTAAGGTGATTTTTAAAAAAAAAAAGCAAAAAGAGAAAATAATATGATAAAAATAAGCAACTAGGTTGAAAACTCATAAAAAGCAGCCAAGGAAAAAAATTAAAGCATACCTTGGTAGATCAAAAACCCTAAAAGGTGGTCTAGGAAAAAAATTAGTCAATGATAGAAAATATTTAGTTGGAAAATAAAAAAAAAAGACCAGCTAATAATAAGGGTGTCATTATATGAAACATTCTACATTTTCATGGTCAATAAAAGTAAATAAAGAGCTATTAAATCATCCAATTGAAGTGTGATCCACAATAATCACTCCCTCTCAAGCTACAAATAGTCAAGAGCTCTCATTTTTGCAAATAAATGTCCTTGCCCATATCTTAAGTCCTTATATTTACCTTCACTAACTATTTCTTTTCTTAACCTTTCCATCATAAAAATTCAACCACTTTGCTTCCATAAAACTTAAGTCTTCTCTACGATGAATATAAGGAAGTGCAATTTCAATAGTGATGTTTTATGGTTGTTTCATATTTATTTTGTAATGCCAATGAACCATGGTTTTATTAATAGCATAACTCGAAGAGCAAATAGTACTTTTTGAGCAACTAGGTCCCACTAAGGTAGCTGAAGGGGGGGAACAAAGGTTATAAAACTTTCATGGGCCAAAAAATGATGAAAATAAAATAATTAAAACTTTTAGCTGAACTAATAAATCATTTCTTGTTTAGATCTAGTGAATAGCAATTTAAGTTATACTTAGCCTAAAAAATAGTTAGGATGTGCCTAGACTAACTCAAAAATAGCATTGCCTGAAGGGCAAAAATTCTAATGAGTCTAATGGTGGCAAAATTAGAAATTTTTGAGGTCATTTGGTATTTTATCGAAATTTTTTAATTTTGCAAGTGAATAGTCCACTTAGTTTCCCTTGGAAATTGGGATAGAGATTTTAAAGACTCTGTAATTAAAAGTTTCGAGACTTTTTAGCACTAATAGAAATAGTTTTAGAAGTCTTGAACATTTAAATTATATTTTTAAAAATTAAAACATAAATAGGATTAATTATGGCCATTTGATAACCACATGGCATGATCGAGGCCATTCTCTTTTATAATATAAAAGGCTTAATGTATGTGTTGATGGATGGTAGTAAAATAACCCTTTGTTCTTCCTTTTTCCTGCTATGGTTAATGCCATTCCTGTCTCTCCCTCTCTTTTCTTTTTTCTTCATTTTATAGCTAAAGTCTAAATGTTTTCTTTAAGGTGAAACCCTTATCTTTGCCTCTATAGCCTCTTAAACAAGATTATGTAGAGAAAAAGCCTTGGGATTACTTGTTTGAGAAGATTTTGAAAATTAGTGCATAGTGAAATTTTGGTGAGTAATTGGTTTTTCTTAAGGTTTCTTATTTTTATTAGATAATATTTAAGGTGTACAGAATGCCTATGTAAATAGATTTTAATTTGGAGTTGTGTAGATTTTTGTAGAAATTTTCTAAGTTAAAACCTAATATATTTGTAGTGTAATGATGGAATTGTTGGAGAAAAAGGAAACCAAGGGTTCTAGAGTGCAATTAGGATATTCTAGAGCCCACTATAAGTGAATTTAATATCATATACATTATGTGTTAATTGTTGCATTATTTATGTATTAATATGTGTGTATAGAAGTATGGTGTTAGGTATGTATGTTATGTCTTATGCTTGGTGAATGTATATGTGGAGTGTAGGAATGATGTTGAGTATGAATGTAGAAAGGAATGAAAAGGAAATAATGTACATGTGTGTGTTTGAGTTATGGCCAAATGGAATGTGTACAAAGAATATATGTGTCTGTGTGTATGCATAGTTAAGTTATATATGGAATATAAATGAATAGGTGAGGTAGTGGTAGGCTTAATTAACATGAGAAGTTAATGAGAAATTACATGTATAGGCATTTCAACCTTATGGCTAAGAGGAATATAAAACAATATATGTGTATATGTAAGTATAACTAAAGGTGTATGGTATAAATGAAATGATAATTAAGTAATAAATGTGATTAAGGTGTGGAGTTAATGAGTAAGTGAAATTGATGTAGTATGTATTATGTGTCGAATATATATTACATATTTATGTGTGAGCATGTGTATGGGCTAGTAAAAGCAAGTGCATATGTATGTTCTTCTATGAGAAAATGTGCATATGTCGTATTGTGAGTATAATAAACATGAATGACTAAGGACATGGTGAAAACATAATGTGCATATGTGGGAAATGTGTTTGGTTGAATGATGCACTAAGAGTAAAGGTGTGTGTATGTGTGATTGGCATGGGCTTGTAATATAAATATGACATCTATTTAAGTTATCGTGTTTATGTTAGTTAATTATAGTCGTATGGGTACAGTTGGACATAATTAATAAAAGTTGGAGAACTAACTAATTTAATTAAAAATAGAAGACCAAGATATAAGGGAAGTGAATTACGTGATTATAGGAAATGATAATACATAATAAGGATTAAAATGAAAAGGAAAACAATATTGGAAATGGGATAAAAATGACTAAATATATTGATCAAATTGCTAGAAATTTTGGGAACCAATAGAAGATAGGTAGCAAGGAAAAAAGAAAAAAAATAGTATAAAAGAGGACAAGGAAAAAAGGAGTAGCAAAGAAATTAAGAACGGCAAGGAGAATCAAGCAACACTATAAAATCATAGGGATTAAGGATAATTCTACATAAGAACCATGAACTACAGCATGAGGAAATAATTTCAAGTGAGTGTTACCTAATTTTTTTTTTCATCCAAGGCTAGTTGTACAAGAGAAGGGACATTGGAGGCATAACAGTATTGCTACAGGCAATACCACAATTATGGGTGCATATTAAAGCCATTGATATAGTTGTTGTACATAGACAATGGGTTATGTATGGGTGCAGTAGGGGAGTTACAGCTATGGTGCTGCTATAATGGGAGTAGCCATCCTAATGGCCTCAAAGCAATGCTACTGCTAGTGTAAGTGAGTCTAGCAACTATAGCTACTAGTGGTGAGTAGTGGGCACTATGCCATTGTTGTGGCAAAATAGTTATGCTGGAGATGTGAGCTACGGGTATTTTTGTAGTGGCAAAATATCTAGTGATATAGTAAGGTCTTAAGGGCTATCACTGTGTCAATTATTGCTACCTAACTAGTGATAGAAATCACACATTCAATGGAAACAACAACAGCATAAGCTGTTATAAATTGTAGCCTAGCCACAGTGTGAGAGAAACAATAGCAAAAGCTATTGTGATCTAGTGACCTCCTTGCTATTGAATTTTACCATTAGAGTAGCCTTACTACTGTAATAAGTAGCACTGCTATAGGCACACTGAAATGACACAATTGTGTTATAGTTACTAGTAACAGACAATAGGGCTATATTGATTGCTGTAGTATGGTGGACAATAGGGGAAAATATATGAAGGGTTTATAGTAGCTCTTGAGGATAAGTATAAATGTTGTTATGCTTAAGATGGTTGTAGTAAGATGATAATAGGAGCATGAGAAATAGGACTAAATTAATTTAGTATTTATAGTAGTAGTGGTGTAAGAAATAAAAAAGATAAAGGTAGTAAAGGATGTTAAAGAGGGGGGATCAATAAATTATGGGTTCAAAATTCAATTTAAGCAATGTTTACAACTTATTAATATGTATAGCTTTAATGGATAGAATTTTTATAGAGACCTTTATTTTGCATGCATAGCTAATAAAAAGAATGGTAATCTAACCTAAGACCAAGGAAAGGGGAAATAGGGACCTAAGTGCATACGGATTTAGGAAGCTCGAGTATGTACACTCTCTTATCTTTTAATTTTACTAGCAATAGTGCTAAATCTCTTAGAGTTATTTAATTATAATTCACTTATTAAGTTATTTGACATAAGGAATGTGTTTTATCAACTTAATTAATATACTTAGAACACATTATAGGGTATGTATCTGTTTTAAAATATTCACCTACAGGAACATATGCATAATCATTTTGGAGTACATACTTTAGGTATGGTAGTAAGAATGTCCTCATATATAGATATCTAGGAATAAATAGTAAGTTGTAGTTAGAAATAGGTGAAAAGGGTAGTGTTTTCTACATTAATTATGACTTGTACACATATTTATATAGAAATCAAAGTGACACACTAGTTATATCTAAGCATTTGAGTCACACACGTAAGTAATATATAGAGTTAGCCATATGAGGATGTGTATCATGTCATCTGAACACCAATTGTAATATATAGATCTCACTTTTCAATAACTACCATTCATCAGTAAAATCGAGGCATACATTAGATAAATTGGCTATTAGTGGGCACTGTTTAGTATAACAACATTTGTGGTAAGGAGTGAGACATGAATAATAAATCAAGAACTCATTATAAAAAAGTAAGGCTACATTTTTTGAGATTATGAAAAACCTTATCAGATACAAGTCATATATACTACAGTGTACATAATGTAACTAGGTGAAAATAGTGTGTTGAAAAATGTGAACCAGCCAGTGAGAATAACTTAATAGTATAAAAAGACTAAGGTACAGTACATATGTTTCTTACAAGTTCCTTCAACCAAACTAACTAAGGTATGTGTGACCTTTAAAGTATATTTATGTGTTATAGATTCTAGCATATACATTTGTTACATTATGATGATCATATTTGCGTAGTTAACACTCGAGTATATGTAGCATATTATATTAGTCAAATAAGGTTATGAATCATAACACTAGAATGCTAGCATATAACTCATCAATTATCAAGCCTTGGTAACATGAATGCACTAGACAAGTTAAACCCATACATCCAATAAAGTTGCTTGTTAGATGTTAAGGCATTAGCTTAGTTATAGGATATGTCTATTATATGGAATAAATCTTTTAAGGTTAATTAGTTGTAGTTAAATTTAGTTAAGTTAGGTTAGAATGGCAACAGTGGTGTAGAGACTTATTTATTCCTTATACTCACAATGCCATAACGAACATATTATCATTCTTGAGCACTCATGTTGGAGCAGCATGCTTATGTCCATTCATGAAGCATATTTTAGAAAAATTCTAGTGATTGTCTCAAAACACTCTATAGGAGTAACAAGTTATACTCAAGACTACAAGACTTCTACCATATAACTCATATATTTGATTATGATATATCATATAGTTGAAGTTAGCACTACAGATGTGTTAGTTACACCAGTTACATACTATCTAATTCATTATCAAATAATAGAGAAAAATTAGAAGCATATCATAAGTTTATTGATAGGAATATGTGAGTACATTCATATGAATTAAGAAACTATCTCAAACAAAAGCTAATGTTAGAAGCAAAAACTAATGCTATCAATTACATAAATAATAGTGTATTAAACACAACATGTCAAGTCTTTCTAATTGAATAGCCTTAAAATAATAAAAACACCATGCATGTCTTGTAACATAGTTAAATTTAAAATATTTAAGTTTAAAATCAAGAGCCTATGGTAACTTTATAGAAACAAGGTTAGGGTAACTTTGGCATGCCAAAGAGGGATTTACACAAATCTGTAATAGCTTATAGCTTAGCACCTATGCCACATAACCTACTTTCAGTTACTATGGTTAAGGCCATAAATAGTTATCAACTTACATACATTTACTAACTTTATCATTATATTATTATCAGCTTATTAGCCTATTTGCCCTTGCTCAGGGTTATTTTGGGAGTGTATTGCCGATGGCTCTAGAAAAAGTTAAAAGATTAATTTTGAAATAAGATCTAACATTCTTAACTTATCGTACACAAAAAACTCATAAAGTTATTGATTCAAGGCAATACATATATCCATAATGTGCACACACCCATAATGCCTATAAAAGTGAATTTGGACCCAAATACTATAATGCCTATGTCCCGAGGCTTTGTGGGCAGTGTCATTAGATTCGGGAAGTGTGCCCATGGTGTCGAGTCACTTTCATATAAATTGAGGCAATGACACTAGTCATGAAACTTTAAGGGGCTTTAATTTCATAAAAAGAAAAAATTTAAAAATTTAGCAGAACCATTAATTCATTACGGACCATAAGCTAACTCTCTATGCAATAAAAATCTTACAGACTAAGAATGACCCAAGATAAGTCTCGATAAACTAAAAAATATTAGACTCTGAAGCTCAAAAATTCCACTGAGTCTAATGGTGAAAGAATTTTTGAATTATGAGGTCATTTGTAAATTCTTATCATTTTTAGGTTGGCACGCAAATTAAGGCAGTTTGAAAACTATTCTATCAATGGAATTTGACCACAAAAATTTACAAGCATTTAAAGAGGATTAAAATATGAATTATAAAGGAAATAGTGTAATTTTTTAAGGTCCGTGTGAATTTTGGTAAATTTCCAAAGTTTGCCAAAAAAATGAGTCATTTTAGAGTGGCTCGAGTAGCTGTAGGACCCACCCACACATGGCCATTTGTCTTAAAGCCCATGCCAAGTGGAAAAAATGCTTGACAAGTGGACTTTTCCACTTATGCAAAATGAAATTTCTCCCTTTGCTGCCAGCTAGAAGCCGACGCCATCTCTAGTTCCTCTCCCTATTTTCACCATCTTTTTTAACCCATTTCTGGAATTTCTATTCATTTAAATTCATTCTTGGGTGTTAAGGATCTAGAGGAAAAGGAATCATAGCAAAAGGAGTAGCCATGAATTAATTAAAAATCTCCAAAGTTTCTTGGATAGAAGCTATCCAACAAGTGTACAAGGTGAGTTTTATGGCTTACTCCTTGATTTTCCTTGGCTCTTTTGAGCTACAAATGGTTGCTTAGGATGCCTAAGGTCTAATATTATGTGGTTTGATGGTTTTAAGGTGATTGAAAGAAAGAAAAAGCTTGAAGGAAGGGAGAAAAGGCTTTCGTGGTAGGCTGGAAGTGTGGATTTAAGGGGCTTAAAGTGTGGAATCCTTCTTTCTTGAGTATAAGGTAAGTGAATTCAAACATTCACTTCATACCCTTCAATTTTAGTAGCTTTTCTTTTGGTTTAGGGATGATTTAAATGCATGAATAAGCTTAGATAGGTAGTTTCCTTAAAGAATTATAGTACATAGCTTAATGGCATGTGAATTGAAGGGTTGTTTGTTGAAAAGAAATGAAGTCAATGTTGAACCCCTAGTTGGTCGAGAGATGTGCAAAGGTGTTAAGGCCTGGTTATAATACTTGAGCTATAAATTGATGGTTTTGGTGTTAATGTGAAATTGAATTACTTATGAATTGATAGAAAAATGCATGATTGGCATGGGGTATCTATATAGCCTAGAGGTGTGAGTATGGGTAGTGGCATGAATATTGAGTCTATAATGTGTGAATCATAGTAGAAGTTAGAGGTTGGCATAGGAATACATGTATAAATGGTGATTTTGATGAAACAAAGCATGTACATATGTGTGTGATGTATGGCTAAGGCATGTATGGCTTGTTTAATGGCATGGCATGCATGTTATAAGGTATATATGTGTGTGTATATGCTAGCATGGTAATGTTTAAGATGTATGTATGATAAGTAATGCTAAAATGCATATAATGGTAATGAATCTCTTAATGGCCGAGAGGTATGAGTGCCATGGGGAGGCATGGTATGTATGGCACGTGGGCAAACATACTGTATATGGGTGACATAAGATTATGTGTATGTAATGCATGGTATAGAATTGTCATGAACTTAGTTAATGTATACCTTAAAATGGCATATGATATAGGAAAGAAATGGCATGAAAAATGACCTTAAAACTTGGTTGGAAATAAGGTATGAAAAGTGGCTTGTATTTACCTTTAAGGGCTATGGTTTGCAAATAAGTAATATACCTAAATTGGCTATTATGGTGTGATCAATTGTAGTGGCATGTATGCCTATATTTTTAGCCTTTTGAGTGCCCTAAGTATTATTGGCTTTTGGCCCATGAATGTATGAAATAAATAGTTTAAATTGCACTGAAAAATAAGGTGAAATGGACCTAAAAAACCTAGTGAAAACTTGCCGCAATGACCTATAATTGTCTTAAAATGACTGTTACATGAACCAATAATATCATTGGATAGTAAATGACATATAATTGTGAAATATTTATGAAATAAATTCTAGCATAATATACTATTATTATGGGCAACTACACTCTTAAAAATATACTTTTGATAATTTGCCCGATACAGCGTACTTGTGGCCATACAAGACCGAGCTAAATTTCAACGGTGCCATAAAATTTATAACTCTCTATCTTTGAGTTAATAATATTATAAAAGATTAATCAGTTAAGAAATGGACATAAATTGACCATTAGTTAGACACCAGCTAGTTTGGTTGACTAGTCAACTTAGGGTTTTTGCAGCTGCTATGTTGTCTAATTTTCAAGTAGGGTTGGTATAGCGGCTTGGGTCCCTTTTATACCATTGTACTAATTGGATAGTTAGATCAAACTATAACATTCACTTGTCTTTGCTGGTGTAGCAGCGTAGGTCTCGGAGGGGCGCTACACTAGCTGGACAAACAGATCAATCTACTATGAAGACTCGTTTGTGACATCTTTAATCTTCAAGTAGGGCTAGTATAACGGCCAAGGTCCTAGAGGACCACTATAGTAACTGGTTAAATAGGCTAGTCTACTGGGTAGACCACATCTTATCATTCGCACCTTAGGTGCTATGACATATTTATAAGCTAGTGTAGTGGTTGAGGTTTAGTACGTAGATCATTGCACTATTTGACTTCCTCTAGATTTAATGTCTATCAATATTGTCTCTTTAGATAGGCTAGCTGAACTTAATTAAATAAACACAATATAACTTACTAGTGGCATTGAAATATAATATAGGGGCATTTTGGTAATTTCACATGGATAATAATTATTGGATTAATTATTAAGGATTATGTATGTAATTAGCGATAATGATTTTGAGACTATAATTTACATGAGTTAAAAAGATTAATTGGATAATTTATGGACAGAACCACCCTTAGGGGTAAAATGGTAAATTTGCATGTTAGTAATCTAGGTTGTACTTGGAAATCAGAACAAGATAAGAATATGAATATATATACAAGGATAAACTTCTAGACATGTTTTAAATGCTTGAATTCACTGCTAAGTATATTATATACTTAGCGTACCTGTTTCAGTGTGTAGGTAACAAGAACAAGGATGTAGCCTTGTAAAGTATGTAGTGGAATTTAAAGGTCATCTTTGAGAAGGTTGATAATGTACATTTGTGTAATTTTGCACTTTATACACTTAAGTGGAAAAATAGGTGTTATGTATATAATGGACACATGATGTAATTGTATAAATACAAATTATGTTGTAATTAATCACTTGTTAATCCCTTTGTGAATGTATGACATATGTTAATCTTTTGTGAGCTTGAGGCTTTATGTGTTTTTCTTGATTGTGGCCTGAGGCCTGTGTTGCTATTTGCTAGATGATGATGATAGATTGATATTTTGGGGACCAGAAGGGTTCAGGAGATGTGAGAACCTATTATAGAAGTGTTTTATAGGTTGAAAATTTTTGAGATAGTGACCCGGGAAGTCATTATGTTGCCAAATTTTTATGAAAAATCAGCTTGTCTTGAAATTCCCCCATATGGGTCTAAACATGTTGATGTGAACATAAATGGGTTATAGGAATAGATAGAACTAAATTTAGAGTATTATAAGATTCTATAGTACATACTAAGTAAGAGTTAAATGAATGATCTTAGGAGAAATCTAAGGATGGGTGACGTAGAGAGAAGTGCACCACTTATTAGGTTCTTCGAGAATCCAATAGGGGGTGTTACATTTTGTGGTATCAGAGCATAAGTTAATGTTCCTAGGCTTAGTACATAAGTGCAAATGTCTAAGTTTCAAATTCCTCTAAACTGTTATGTTGTCCAAGGCTGATAAGTTAATCCTTTTACAATAAGCACATAGTTGATTAGGCACCCGAAGGGGGGGGGGGGGGGGC
>CANXYI010617583.1:0-13194 GCA_948208565.1 Hura crepitans
TAAAATAAAAATGGCCATTTTTTTTGGACATGGACATTTCATTTTGGTTAAAATGGACATTTTCTTTTGATTAAAAAAACCATATTAGTTTGGAAAATGGCCTTTTCACTATAATCAAAATGGCTATTTTAACAGCAAAAATTTTTGTTTAGCCTTTATAAAAATGACTGGTTTACCTTAATTTTTTATAGAAGCTTTATTTTTTTTCAATATTTTCTTATAACTACCTTTAACATCCATATTCCTTTGTATATTACACCATGCCACTTAGATGCTAGAATAGCTACCCATGTCACCAACCCATGCCCGACCACCTCGTAATCCCCAATTGTCTTGGTTATAAAGAAGCAAAATGTTTTCATGTTCTCTCCACTATTACACTCATTAGGAGTTGCTACCTCTGCACCTATACATTGAGAGACCTAAGTACTTACCTCAAAGTCAACCTAGTATTCTAAAGCATGCTTCAACATTGCCATGCCTATTCTAGTGATAACATAATGATCTAGTTCACATTATTAGGGACACGATATTAACTGTCCCTTTTCCAGTTCATAGAGCTACTATGCTTATCAATTAATGGAGTCATAAAGATCCTGGAGATTTTTTATGAGCAATAGGAGATTTTTAGTTGAGTTAGAATATTTATCATGCCAATTGAACCAATGCTTCATCTATCTAAGACCTAGCCCATTGCTATATCCATCGAGTATTAGCAGTTTTCTACTTAGTTCACATTAGCTATACCGATTAGGTGAACTAGGTAGAGCTCTATAAACTTTAGGCCATAGAGCATAACATCAAGTTCGATCCTAAACGAACCATCTTAGAGCACCTTTATTAGGCTAGCAAGTCCTCTTGTAAAGGCACCATCATAAAAGGCATTATTAGAGCCCTCTTAATCGGTCTAAGCATTATAGAGTACCATATGGTTAGAGCTCTCCAGTAGTAGTACTGGGTTGACCTTGACACATGTATCACCCTAGGGATCATAAAGAACTATCACTAGTCACCAGCTGGATATAGGCTACTCATAGTAGTAAAGCTCGATAAGAAGGTAAGACACTAGCTAAGAGGCTTAGGACCAGATGATGCATAATTTGTAGTAGATTTGGCTAAGCTATTAGGTAAGGTTCACCTACAAGTATGGTTGCACAGAGATAGAGGACTAATAAGGCAAGACCATCTTCATTAATGCCTCTAGTGACTCTATGATGACTTACTTCTAGGCATTGAGACCTAAATTATAGAGTAGCTCTAGCTTATATACACAGACCTAGGCATAAGGATCGAGCATCTCATTATGAGCTAATTGCCTAAATGAATTCAATTGAAGCAGAGATCTAGGTACTTTTGGCCTAAAGTCATCTGCCGGCTCCTTAGGATTTTTTCACCTTTTTCTTTCTATTTTCTCTTTCTCTTTTACCTGTATTGTTGTATAAATTAGTTTAAGACATAAATCATTGTACTATAAAAATTTGTTATTTATGAAATCATTATGTTTTATTTCATATTTTCTTTTATTGATTTCATTACTTTTTGCCTCAAAAAAATAAAAAAATATAATAAATATTAATATAATAAATAATATTGCATACAACAATTGAAAAAGGCATAAAAATAAAGGAAATGTGTAATGAATAAGAAATTACAAGTAGACAAGATAAAAAGAACATAGTGGCATCAAAATAATTAAAAAAAAAAAGCACTCATACACATGTATCAAAGTTACAATTGAAATAAAGTGAGTAACACATTTCAACTCTATTTCATATGGCGTATTCTTTATGTAGTTGACTAACCGATTCACAATGATCACTTAGTTAAACAGTAAGGGGCAAGGTGTAAGCTTTCATAAGCTTTCAAAATCATAATGATAATTAATATGCAACATCACTAAGCTCATAAGAGTGTTATGATATTTAATGTGTAACATCACAAATGGCCAACCAATAAAAACTTATCCACTATTTGCTTAAGTGCAAGGTAAGGAAATTGACACAATCAAATTTTGAGTTAAAAGTTGGCATGCGAGAACCAAAGTTCTTAAAGAAAATTAATTGGCATATGAGAACCAAAGTTTTCAAAGAAAATCAATTACCCATTTGATGTATGATATTCTTTAATTTCATGTATTTCATTTGTCTTTATAAATAATAATGTTTTGTTATTTCCTTATGTGATTGAATACTTCATTTCAACTTTGAAACCTATTTGGGAAAAAGGATAAAAGTATGAATTTAATCAAATGTACCATATTAACTTGAGTTATAAATAAGAGTAGGGTTCTAAACTACTATGGTTTTGGCTCTACAAGGTATTTCCCAATTCAATTTAGTGGTGACTCCTACCTTGCAGTGCCCAATTCATTCTTTCTAGGCTAATTGAATAGGAAAGACTTAAGATTCCTCTAATTTCCTTCTTATCTTTTGAGACTTTAGAGGTGAAATTTAGGTTCAGTCTTTTGTTATTTCAGTTTGACTCGCTTTAGAAAGGAAAAGACATGAATAACATCCATATGTTAACTCCATACATATCTATGCTTACAACTTATGAGATCTATTGGTTGACCTAATTAAGAAGTATAACATGTGTTGACTTATTTGTATCAGTAATGTCCTATCTTGTTAATACTATGATTAGGGATATTTTTGAATTATCATGTTTTCATGCAATAAGAATCTCCCATTATGAACTTTTCTTAATTTCTTTTGTATTGTGATTTTATAATAGGGACTTATAACATGGTTTAAGACATTGCAAATAACTATAAGTTATAAAAGTACAATGATATAAGGAAAAATACCTTACTATATTAAATCATAATGTTTAAATGCATGGATATAACCTTATTATATGAGCTTTACATTATACAACTAACAATCTCTCACTTACACTGTAACCAATAACCCATGGCATTTATATGTTGATCAAACATCCCTTATGATAGTGCCTTCATGAGAGGATTACTTGTGTTCTAATCAATAGGGACCCTTTATATCTTCACATCATGTCTACCAATGATCTCCCTAGTCAATTGGTAGTGTCAAAGATATGTTTAGATCACTAATGAGACCATAGTTCACGAGCTTGTGTAATAGCACCATTCTTATAACAATACAAAAGTATAAGATCAGCAATGCCTAAAATAACTCCAAGTAAAAAATGAACTTTCTGAGTCAAATGGCTTTGCTAGCTTTACTAAAAGCTACTATATACTCAACCTCAGTGGCAAAATTCACAGTTATATCCTATTTAGAACTCTTGCAAACAATTGCTCCTTCACACGTAATGTATACATATCTAGATTGAGATTTATAGTAATCCTTGATAGAATGAAACTTGGCATCAATATAGATGTTAAACTATAGATCTCCTTCTCCATATACCAAGAATAAATCCTTAGTCATTCTCAAGTGCTCAAAGATATTCTTGAAAGCTACCAAATTTTCCTTGCCATAGTTAGATTAGAATATGCTCATGACACTCAGAGCAACTGATACATCAAGTCTTTTACAAAACATAGCATACATGATAAATCCTATAGCAAAAGTATATGGGATCATACTCATATACTTTCTCTCCTTTTATGTCTTATAAGACATAGATTTAGAAGGGTGTTTCTCATGCTACATAAGAATAAAACCTTTCTTAGAGAGATCCATGCTAAATATCTTTAGCAAATTATCTATGAATATAAATTGTGAAAAACAAAGTGATCTTCTAGATCTATCTTTTTATATCCTGATCCATAAGTTATACATCACTTCTTTAAGGTTTTTCACAAAGAATTATTTAATTTTCCAAATCTTTATTAAGTAGAGGATAGAGACATCATTTCCTATCAATAATATGCCATCTACATACTATACAAGGAAAATAATTGCACTTCCTATAACCTTCTTTTAAAAACATGGCTTATCCATTTTTTATAAGAAACCAAACTCTTTGATTATCTCATCAAAATAAATATTCCAGCTTCTAGAAGCTTACCTCAATCAATATATAGATCTTTAAACCTTGTAAACTTGATTTGTAATGCTCGTGTTTTGAGGCTCCGTGAACAATGCCATCAGGTCCAAAAAAGTGTGCTCGGGGTGCTGAGATACTTACACATAAATCGAGGCAGTGACATTGGTCATGAAACTTTGAGGGGCTTTAAATTGATGTAAAGAAAAAATTTAAAAATTTAGTAGAACTAATAATTCATTTTAGATTATAAGTTACCCTCCAATGTAATAAAAAATTTTAGAGCCAAGATTAACCAGGGAAGTGCTTAAATGGACCAAAAAATAGTGTACCCTTCTGCTCAAAAATTACACTGAGTTCACTGGTGAAATAATTTTTGAAATCAAAGGTTGTTTGCAAATTCTCATAATTTTTTAAGCTGGCATGCAAATCGAGGCAATTTGAAAACTATTATATCCATTGAATTATCCATAAAAATTTATGAGCAAGTAAAGGGGATTAAAATATGCATTTTAAAATAAATGGTATAATTTTCTTAGGTTTAAGTGAATTACTGTAAATTTTCAAAATTTACCAAAAAATTAAGATAGTTCGGGATTTTCAGGAGGTTGCGAGATAACCTTGTCATGTCAAAAGGGGACCCACACCATGCCATGTGGCCAAAGAGGCTTGCCAAGTGGCAAAGCCCACTTGACATGTAGAATTCCACTTGAAATGAATGGAAATATTTTTTTTCTTCGTCCCCTACTGTTGTCGACCCTAGGGAGAGGATTGAAAGGCCATAACTTGTTTAGTTCTTCACAAAAAATGGTGATTCCAATTTCTAAATTTAAGTTTGTTTGTTAGGCACCATGGGGAAAAGGAAGGTGGCAAAAAAGGACTTCTTAATTTGGAGTTAAAATTCATCAAAGATCACTATTTTAGACTACCCATAATTGTGACTTCTAAGTGAGTTCATGGTTATTTCTCCTACATTTCTTAGGATTTTTAGCTGCCATTTGATGCTAAAATATGCCTAACACCTGTATGATTTTTTGTGTAAGGTGTTTATGGCAATTGGATGGCAAATAGAAGTCCACGAAGAGGAAGGAAAGCTACCGTGGAAGGGCTGGGCAACATGTGTAATTAGAACTTTAAGTGTGTTCCCTTACCAAGTAAGTGAATTCTTTCATTTACTTCATGCCCCTAATTTTCATTAGCTCTTTTTCTTGGTTTTAAAGGTATTAAGCATGTGAATTAACTAAGCAAAGTGATGAAAGTAAGGTATGGTAGCATAAAATTCCATAGAATGTCACTTACATGGTTAATTGATGAAAATAGTTAAGTTTAGTGGGATTTGCATAGTTCGCCGAGAAAGAGCTATAAGGATTATTGCATTTTAATGGTCTTTAATATATGTGTGTATGGTTTAGGGTATTGTTAAGATATAAAAATGCTTATGAATGGATGGAAAAATTCCTTCTTAGCTTGAGAATTCTTTATTGGCTGAGAGGTTGTCCATGATACTTGTTATGTGCTAATGATATTTAGTGTGCGCTATGGCATTTAGGGATGAACTACGGTTTTGGATAGTGTTATGAAATGGAAATGTTTGTAATTGATAGCAATGTGCATGTATGGCCTCTGTTGTGCACATGGCTAAGAGGTACTTATGAGGTTTAGCATGCGTATGTGTAATTAAAGCATAAATGGCATGTAACTAGCCATAGGATGTGAGGTAATTGTATGATTGTGTAATTATTCTCCCTATTACTGATTCATATTATGAGCTTAGACTTTTTAAGATGGCATGATGTGGTTATGTAATTGGCCATGGTGATAAGCAGTAGGCATGGAAATGATAATGTGCCTAACCTAGTTAATATGAAATGGAATGGTAAAGGCATATATATAAGGACGACTAAACTATTGACTGATAGATAAATGTGTAATAAATGTTATGAATATACATGACTAGGTCTAGAAAAGGGCTGAACCCGAGGGCAATGTTAGTGTAAGTAAGCATGAAAGTGATGGATTATAATTATGCTAAATGTGCCTAAAATAATGTATTTATATAAGCTACAATGGTTTAAATTATCTTACCATGAATTCAATCAATGTATAACTTAGATTGTATGTAATATAAATAAAGACTGGCATGAATGATGACCTTAAAGATTGAATTGAAATCCAGTATGTAAATTGACTTAAAATTTTCCTTTAAGGGCTATGGTTCAAGAATGACTTGTGCACTTAATTATTGTGCCTATAATGGCTAGTATACTGAGATTGCTGGAGTGGCATGAATGCCTAGGTTTTGGACTAGATTATAGCCCAAGTTGTGATTTGCTTTAGGCCTATGACTGGATGAAATAACTGGTGAAAATAGAACTAAAAAATAAAGTGAAACGGATCTAAAAAGCCTAAATAAAGCTTAGCTGCAATGACCTGTAACTGTCAAAAATAACCATTACCCGAAGCAATAATTCCTTGGTCTATAAATAGCCTAAAATCATAATATATTTATGGAAATTCAAGCTAGCATAATATATGTTAATTATTGGCAATTGTACCTTGAATATATTTAATGATAAATTCACTTAGTGTAGCTTGTTTGTGGAGATACCAGACTTGGCTAAATTTTGATTGAGCTGTAAAAATTATAACTCTCTATTTTTAAGATTATAATATTATAGAAAGTTAATCAGTAAAGAAATGTACCCTAATTGAGGATAAATGGCCCATAAGTTAGACACCCACTGGAAAGGTTGACTAGTCAACTTAGGGATTTAGCAATTGCTAATTGTCTAATGTTCAAGCAATGATGTTTATTGTGGCTACGGAGGCCTACGGGCTGATCTCCATTATGTCACACAGTTTATTGATATTCTTTATGGCTGGGGAGGACCATAGGCTAATCTCAATTATGTCACATTCTTTATGGTGATTATTTGTGGCTGAAGAGGCCTACGAATTGATCCCCATTATGTCACACAAATGTTGAGACTTTATTTGTGGCTGGGGAGGCTAATGGGATAATCTTCATTATGTCACATAGATTGATGATATTTATTTGTGTTTGGAGAGGCTATGGGCTGATCTCCATTATGTCACATACGCCAATGCAATGGTGTAGGTCTAGAATAGGGACCACTGCACCAATTTATTTTCCCTTTAGATTCAGTGTCTATTAGGGATATCTCTTGAGTTAGGCCAATTAAAATAATTATCAAGATTAATAAATCCACACATGACTGTGAAACATGACATAGGGGCATTTTAGTAATTTTTCCACTAATAGTGAATAATGGCTTAAAATGGCCTAATTTGTGCATGAAATAATTATTAATGATCAAATACATAAATTATATGACTAGTATTAATTAATTGAATAATTATAGATAAGAACACCCCAAAGGTAAAACGGTAATTTTGCATGCTAGTTTCTTTAATTGAACCAGGATATCAATGGGACAAGAATAGAAGTATAATGCATGAATTAACTACTAGACATAGTTTTAATGATTGAATTCATCACTGAGTATTTTTATACTCAGCATACCTATTTCGTTGCATAGGTACCCAAAATAGGGACGTCACCTCATAAAGCATACAGTAGAGTTTAGAGGTCATATTAAGGAGGTTGATCATGTATAATGAGTAGATTTTGCACTCTATGTACTTAGGTGGGGAATATGGGTGTGTTGTGTATAAGGGACATAAGGTAGCATCTGTATAAAATGGGTTGTTCCGTAATTAATCCTATGATGTTCTTCATGTGTATATGATCTATGTTAATTCTTGTGAGCCTAAAGCTCTTTGTGTTTTATTATGGCCTAAGGCTTGTGACTACTGTGTGTTAGATGATATTGGTAGGATGATAATAGGGTAACCAGAAGGGTCCAGGAGATGTGATATATAATATTGAAGTGTTTACAAGTTGATATGAATTTTGGGATAGTGACCAAGGCGGCCGTTGTGCCGCCAAATTTTCAGATGATACTAGATTGTGTTAGATTCTTTTTGTAATGGTTGAACCATGATAATATGAACTTAAATGGATTATAGGAACTGACCTAAATGAATTTGGAATTAGATAAAGTTGCCTAGTATAGTATAAATAAAAGTTAAACGAAAGAACATGGTGGAAATTTCAAGATAGAGGGCTCGGCGAGTAGTGTACTGCTTATTAGGTTTCTACTAGAATCCAGTAAGGGGTATCACATTTTGTGGTATCAGAGCATAAGTTAATATTCCTTGGCTAAGTACATGAGTGCAAATGTCTAAGTTTTAAATTCCTCTGAATGGTTACGCTGCTCGAGGCTGAAAAGGAAAAGTCATTTATAATACAGAAATGACTAGTCTAATTACTCAAAGGATGGGCCAAGGACCTTACTAGATTCCTAAAGCATCTTGAGGAGTTTCAATGATATATAAAGGATGTAAGAGATTCATAACAAGACTGAAGGTAGGGTAATGATCCAGATAACAAAATCTTAGAGAGAGAGATCTTGCAATTCTAGTATTAACTATATGTGACATGGAAGGAATGGTCTTAGAAGGGAGAGACCTCTTTTAGAGAAGGAAGTGTTATATGGGATAGTCTAGTGCAGTGGTAGGATGGTAAGATAAGGAGAGAGGGTGAGTTATAAGCCTAGTCTCAGCCTATTTCCCAGTTTCAGACAAAGTACTAGGGGCAGAGATAGACGCAGACCCAGAGGTCAAGGCAAGCTTCTACTGGTAGACCTCTATTACCTTTTCAAGTCGATAGTATTCTTTATACAGGGGAGGTAATAGAAGTGGACCTCCCATGTAGGTCATTTATCAGATGAGGCACTAGGAGTAGTACAGAGAAGGTAAGAGAGGAAATATCTCTATTGTGATGTTATAATCCACTATAGACAAAGTGTCTTCATAGGCAAATAGAGCCTAAGCATATTGATGCAGACATCAAAGTTAGTAACCCTATAGGGCAATGTTTGATAGTGAATAGGGTGTATAGGAGAGGTTCTCTAGTGATTCAGGGCATGGTTTGTTGCCAATTTGACCAAGTTGCATCCTAATGAGTTTGATGTAATCCTAGGATGGATTATCTTGTTAAGTACAAAGCTATGAGTGATTGTGAATATAAAAAGTTGACCCTTCAAACTATTCAAGGACTAATAGTGATAGTGGATGGTGAAAGAAACCTTTTGGACAATTTTATCTTTGTCATTAAAAATTATATAACAACTCTTTTATAAGGGGTGAGGCATGTTCAGCCTATGCTATTGATTTGAATGTTTTAACCCGGATCTGGCATATATTCTAGTTGTAGCGAAGTTTTTGATGTATTCTTGATGAGCTACCAGGCTTATCACCTCAGAGAGAACTTGATTTTGAAATAGAGGTGTATCCCAGTATTGCTCTAGTATTTATTGCTCATTTTAGAATAGCACCTTTTAAATTAAAAAGACTGAGGGTATAACTATAAGAACTGTTGAATAAGGGTTTGTCAAACCCAATGTAACTCCTTGGGGAGTACTTATGCAGTTTGTGAGAAAGGAATGCAGGTCACTTAAGTTATGTATTGTTTTATAGACAATTGAACTAAATGACTGTGAAGAAAAAAAATTGAGTATCTATTGCTAGAATGGATAATCTTTTTAATCATGTGATAGGGACTAGTATATTTTCTAAAATTGATTTGAGATATGGATATTATCAGTTGAAAACTAAGGAAGCTGATGTTTCTAAAACTGCTTCTAGAACCCGATGTGGGCATGTTGAGTTTTGTTGTTACCATTGGGGATGCACTAATGCCTCAATAATTTTTATGGAACTCAATGAACAAAACCTTCCAATCTTATATAGAAGAGTGGTGGTGGTGTTTATAGATGGTATTCTTAGGTACTCTAAGGACCAGAAAGAGTATGAGCAGCACCTAAGTATAGTGTTACAGCCCCTGAGAGAGAGGTAGTGAATGCCAAGCTTAGTAAGCGAGAGAGTTGGCTAAGTGAAGTTTCTTGTTTGGGCCACATGGTGCCAGTAGAAGGAATTAGGCAAAAAGGACTTCTATATTTGGAGTTAAAATTCATCAAAGATCACTAGTTTAGACTGTTTAGAATTGTGACCCTTAGGTGAGTTTATGGATGTTTCTCTTACATTTCTTAGGATTTTTGGCTACTGTTTGATGTTCGAATATGCCTAACACCTGTGTGATTATGAGTGTGAGGAGTTTGTGGCAATTGGATGGCAAATTAAAGTCCACAAAGAGGAAGGAAAGCTACCATGGAAGGGTTGGGCACCATGTGTAATTAGAGCTTTGAGTGTGTTACCTTACCAAGTAAGTGAATTCCTTTATTTATTTTATGCCCCTAATTCATATCAGCTTGTTGTGAAGGTATTAAGCATGTAAAATAGCTTAGCAAAGTGATAAAAGTAAGGTATGGTAACATAAAATTCAATAGAAGGTGACTTTCATGGTTAATTGACGAAAATAGTTAAGTTTGGTTGAATTTGCATAGTTGGCTGAGAGGGGGCTATAAAGATAATTGTGTGTTAATGATCCTTAATATGTGTGTATAGTTTTGGGTATTGTTAAGATATAGAAATGCTTGTGAATGGATGGAAAAATGCATGCTTAGCATGAGAATTCTTAGTTGGCCGAGAGGTTGTCCATGATGCTTGTTATGTGCTAATGATATTTAGTGAGTGTTATGGGATTTGGGGATGAACTATGGTTTTGGATGGTGTTATAAAGTGGAAATGTTTGCAAATTAGTAGTAAAGTGTATGTAAGGCCTCGGATGTGCACTTGTCCAAGAGGTACTTGTGAGGTTTGGCATGTGTATGTGTAGTTAAAGCATAAATGACATGTAACTAGCCATAAGGTGTGAGGTAATTATATGATTGTGTAATTATTCTCCCTATTACTAAGACATATAATGAGCTTATGGTGACAAGCAGTAGGCATGGAAATGATAATGTGTCTAACCTAGTTAATATGAAATGGAATGATAAAGGCATATGTATAAGGAAGGATGAACTATTGACTGATAGATAAATGTGTAATGAATGTTATGAATGTGCTTGACTAAGTCCAAAAAAGGGTTGAACCCGAGGGCTATGTTAGTGTAAGTAAGCATGAAAGTGATGGATTATAATTATGCTAAATATGCCTTAAATAACGTATTTATGTAAGCTACAATAGCTTAAATTAACTTGGCATGAATTTAATTAATGGTGACTTAGATGGCATGAAATATAAACAAAGAATGGCATGAATAATAAACTAAAAGATTGACTTTAAATCCAGTATGTAAATTAACTTAAAATTTGGCTTTAAGGGCTATGGTTCAAAAATAACTTGTGCACTTAATTGTTTTGCCTTTAATGGCTAGTATACTGAGATTGCTAGAATGGCATGAATGCCTAAGTATTGGCCTAGATTATGCTTAGGTTGTGATTGGCTTTAGGCCTATGACTGCATGAAATAACTGGTGAAAATAGAATTGAAAAATAAAGTGAAACGGACATAAAAACCCTAGTTAAAGCTTGGCACAATGACCTGTAACCATCCAAAATAACCATTACCTAAAGCAATAATTCCTTAGATAGTAAATGGCCTAGAATCATAATATATTTATGGAAATTAAAGCTATCATAATAAATGTTAATTATTGGCTATTGTACCTTGATTATATTTCATGATAAATTCACCTAGGGTAACTTGTTTGTGGCCATACCAAACCGGGCTAAATTTTAACTAAGTTGTAAAAATTATAATTGTCTATTTTTAAGATTAAAATATCATGGAAAGTTAGTCAATAAAGAAATGAACCTAGATTAAGGATAAATGGCCCACTAGTTAGACACCTACTTAATAGGTTGACAGGTCAACTTAGGGATTTAGTAGCTATTAGTTGTATGCTGTTCAGGCAATGATGTTCATTGTGGCTGGGGAGGCCTACAAGTTAATCTTCATTATGTCACATAGTTGTTGATATTCTTTATAGTTGGGAAGGCCTACAAGCTGATCTCTATTATGTCAAATTCGTAATAGTGATTATTTGTGGCTAGGGAAGCCTACGGGCTAATCTCTATTATGTCACACAGATGTTCAAACTTTATTTGTGGCTGGGGAGGCCAATAGGCTGATCTCTATTATGTCACATATATTGATGATATTTATTTATGTCTAGAGAGGCTATGAGCTGATCTCCGTTATGGCACATATACCGATGCAGCAGCAAAGGTCCAGAATAGGGACTATTACACCAGTTTATTATCCCTCTAGATTTAGTGTCTGTTAAGGATGTCTTTAGAGTTGGGCTAGTTAAAATAATTAAACAAGATTAATAATCCATACATGATAGCAAAACATGACATAGGGGCATTTTAGAAAATTTTTCATTGAAGTGAATAAAGGCTTGAAATGGCATAGTTTGTAACACCCCCTTCCCATTTCTACTTGAAACAAGCAAGGTGTGCTACTTCTCGCTGAGGTCACCCATCCTTGGATTTCCCTAGGAGCCTCTCATTTGTCTTCTATGCAAGTTTGACCAACTTTGACCAAATATGCCTTTATTCCATTTTTGATTAATTATCCCCTTTTTACTTCTTATTTTAGTCAATTAAAACTCTGGGATGACACTACCAAACAATTATAGAAAATCGGGCAGCATAACGGCTACACGGGTAACATAACCAAAATTACCCTGCAGAAAAGAACACTTCTAAGTCAATTCTTCCACGTACCCCACATCTAGACCTTTCTGGTCCTTCAGATCATAACAATTATCAGTAACATACACAAGTCATAGATCACAGGGTCATAGACCCATCAGCACATAAGTATACATAAGCAGGTTTATATTAACATGCAAAACTGTACATACATATCAATTTATCAGTCTTAGTTAAACAAACATCCCATAACCCACAATATCTCTATATAAATGAGTGCACCTCAAAAAGAAAAACAAAAAAAAGGTACCAAAGGACTTGACAACAGCTACACTGATGATGTCTGATGCTGGTCGTCACATAGTCTATAGTGTAACGTCCGCTAGTCGACGTCTTATGAACAGTGCCTTCGGAACCCAATTGATGTTCCTCGCGATGCGGGTTATCATTTCGAGTCCGATGACTGGCATATTAGTCATAAAACTTTGACAGGCCGGAAAAGGGTCTAAATGAATGAATTAAAATTTTTAGCAGAACCAATAATTAATTATAGGTCATAAACTACCTATTCTGGAGG
>CANXYI010617594.1:0-11964 GCA_948208565.1 Hura crepitans
CTTTTACCTTTATTTTCCAAAAAGAATCAAAAATTAACAAAACATTTCACTGAAATTATAAAAAAATTACAACATTTCACTACAAATTATAAAAAAAAATTAAATGATTTCACTAGAAATCATGTACATTTAAAACATTAACTAAAATTTAAACATAACAAAATTTCACTACAAATTTTTTAAAAAAAATAACATTTTACTCACAATTATAAAAAAAATTATAACATTTGACTAAAAATTATAAAAATTAACACCATTTAACTAAAATTTTTACGTAAAACATAACATGAATGTATAAAAAAACTCTAAAAGAATTCACTAAAAGTAAAATATTTACCTGAATATTACATATTTCCACAAAATCTTAACTAACAAAAATTATCAAATATTGACTAAAAATTATAAAAGCCAACATTTTTATAACCTACATTTTTAAAATATAACTACTAACTAACATTACAACAAAAATTATCAAATATTGACTATGAACCATAAAAAAATTACAACTTGAAAATAAAACTAACACTTTTACGTTACATTATTATCAACAACTAAAATTAATTATTTCAACAAAAATTACTACTAAGTTTTAAATAAAATACAAAAAAAAAATAATCATACAAAGAAGAGAAATGACAAAAAAAAAAAGGAAAATAATATATCATTGCTTCGCAGGCAAGGAGGTGGGGTTTAAATAGAAATTAAAAATTGCAACCTTTCACTTCGTTATTAAAAAAAAATCACACATTATGGAAGTCGAAATAAAATTTCTCGGTATTTATTTTTGTAGATAATTCACATATGGCAACGCCTGGTAAAAATTGAAATATTTGACTTTAGCTTTAATTGGCGTATGTTGACATGCGTGATATACACCTTTTAGAAAATGAAACTTCATTTTTCGGCTTTTATGGTAGATTTTGTGTATCATGTGTTGCCATCTTATAGAAAAACAAGATCTATTTTTGGCTTTAAGAGGGGAAATAATTTCTCTCTGTCAAGTGTTGGCTTCAAAATTTTTTGAAAGTCCCAACTTTGACTTGCAACTTCCGTTAAAAATTTGAGACTTCTTTCTTATGGTTTCCAATATGAAATCTGAAACCTAAATTTTAGTTTTTCTATCACACACTCCAAAATGCTAATTATTTTTATAAAATGTATTATTTTAATAAAAGTCCTAAGAAAAGTGCATCTCTTTCCTTGAATTTAACTAAATATAATAAAATTAAAAAATCGCCAAATATTAAATTTAATTGAATTTCATAATGATAATGAAAGAAAAACTAAGAATGCCAACTGTTAAATTTTTAGTTTAAGGGGTAAACTTTTTCTTTTTTTTTTCCACATGCATATATATAATTATATATTATCCTCACAAAAAATGTATCATTACTTTTGAGTAAAACAATTATAAATTATCTCAATTTGTTGACAAAAATTGATCATAATAATATGAAATGTTTCAAATGTAAACCTCATTTTACATATAAAAAAATAACTACTCAGATGAAATATAAATATGTATAGATAAAGAAAAGGACTTATATATATACATCAATTAAAATATTAAATTTCAATAATACATTAAAATTAACTTTTTAAATTTTCATTATCAAAAGTATGCTAAATTAATCTCCTCCCTTTCCTTTTCCTTCCTTTCACATCTCTTCTCCTCTAAAAGTCTATCTTTTATATAAATTTATTTTTATTCTTTTACTATATATTTTAAAACCTCCATTAACAAATCATTATTTATCTTTTTATCTAAGATTTTTAAATACTAGGGCTATGTAGAATCAAACTGAAATCAAAAATCAAGTCGTTCCATTGATAATGTCATCGTTTTGATTTAGTTCTTGAATGGTATTTCAATTTAATCAGTTCAATTCTTGGAGAGTATAAATCGAAAGAACCAAACCAATCAAACTTCTAAAATGACATCGTTTTTGGTATTTTCATATATAAAAAATAAAAAATATATAAGTTTGGTCTATTAGGTTCTTTTTTATTCGGTTCTATTTAAATTTCAATTTTTTTGTTCGATCATTTAAAGATTTTGATTTGGTTTCGATCCTAAAATTTGAAATTTCAATTTTGGTTCTTTCAATTTAGTTCTTAATTAAACATATCATTTGCATACCTCTATTAAATACAATTAACTAAACCTCCCTCATATAGATTGCAATTGAAAATATTAAAACCTAGAAAATAAACTTTATCACATCTAAGAAAATCCATTTGCATAGTGTGAATTGGTTGAAAAATGGGTACTATTCGCTTAATTAAATTATACTTGAAAGAATGTATTATTTTGTCCTTTATGTTTTTCAAAAATATCTAATTTTCCCTTCTAGTTTCTTTGGACTCTATTCTACCAAAAAGGTTTTAAAAAGTGGTGTTAAAATACCAATTTTTATAATACCATTAAATGGATAATAGTTGATAATTCCTGATTGGACAGAATCGAGAGCGTTGTGTAATAGTTGTTTAAAGGTATGAGTACTCGCAAGAAAAAGGCTAATCTCGGGTCGGACCCGAGAAAAGTGCTCTAATACTTAAGTTAGCGTTTGGAGAAATTTGAGCAGAGTAACTTTAGTGTTAAAGAACACTTATCCCTGAGGTGTAGTAAATGCCTCCATTTATAGTGTCCCTTGTGTAGGTAGTTGGTCCTTAATTTGGGGATGGCTTCCACGTGTATAGACATAAATTATGAAGCTCTGAGCCTATAGATGCTTAAGACATAGTGAGCCTCCTGCCTAGCCCATTAGACTCGATAAGTTAATGCATTATCACTTGTCTCTCTCGATAGTCTAATTTTAAATTAGAATAAGTTGCATGGTCCTGACTAGACTCTTAGAGTTACATTTGATTAAATTTACTACGTGATCAAGTTATTACCTAATCAGACGCCTTATGGGGGACTAATATGCTGCTTTCTCCATTCTTAAGGGAACAAATGTGTTATTCTTTTTTTTCACTTTAAAGAGAATTAGTCCATTTCATTCTTCGATCTTCTATTTGAGGAAGATCAGGTTTGCCTGTGATATTCTCTTTTATAAAGATTGGGTTTGCTTGCGATATTCTCTTTAAGGAATATCAGGTTTACCTATGATCTTTTCTTTGAGAATGATTGAGTTTGCCTATGATCTTCTCTTTGAGGAAGATCGGGTTTGCCTTCAATCTTCTCTTTGAGAAAGATAGCTCCAATCTTCTCTTTGAGGAAGATCGGGTTTGCCTATGATCTTCTTTTTGAGGAAGATCAGGTTTGCCTTCAATCTTCTCTTTAAGGAAGATCAGGTTTGCCTATGATCTTCTCTTTAAAGAAGATCAGGTGTGCCTCTGTTCTTCTTTTTGAGAAAGATTGGTTTGCCTACGATCGGATTTCCCTCCGATCTTTTCTTGGAGTTAGAGTTGCCATATGATGAACTGCTGGCTATCATATGAATTACTCCTGCCCTTTGTCACTCCTTGGATGTCTTTGGCTTCCTTCTTTCTTTCTATGAACCTAAGTGACTGGACTCTATTAAGGAAAAATCTTACCTCTTGTATTTGCCCGTGTCCAAGAATCTCCTCAGCGACCCTTTTCTTATGAGTCTTTCTATTTCATCTTTTAATGCCCTACATTCGTCCGTGTTATGTCCCACATCTTTATGGAAATCACAGTATTTACTCTTATTCCTTTTTGCGAGGGTACGCTGGTCCCTTTTCTTTGGTCAGTTTACCCTGCCATGATTTTCTTTGATCCTCATCAAAATTTTATGCTGGGCAGCATTTAAAGGGGTGAGCTCGTCTTTTTGATATCTCCATGGCCTTTTCCTTCTCTCTTCCCTTTAGGGGAATGACTCCCCGGAGAAGGTTTCCTATCTAAAAAATTAGACAAAAAGTGGCATGCACCTCTTCACTCTGACCGAGGGGAATTACATCCTTAAGCGATGTGCAAATCCAAGTTATATTGGTCGTCTGCCCAACTTACATCATCTAAGGCAATGAATGATTTCGCTCTCACTATGCAAGTTTTGGATGTCAGAAGCTACCTCTTCGAATCTCTCAATAAAGTCTCATAGGCTTTCATCTTTACCCTGCACAATACCTTACAAATCAGTAATAGTCTTTTTAGTTCTCATTTAGGTGACAAACCTACTTTTAAACAACTCTGACAATTGCTTGAAAAAAGACACTAACTTTGAAGGTAAATCAAGGAACTAGTCTAAAGCATCGTTTGTCAATGTAGACGAAAAAGCTTTACAAACAAGCGCATCTTTGAAGGTCTGCATATGAATCAATGTATGATACTCAGCTAGATGCTTCCTTGAATGGACTTGCCCTTGTACTTTTTCATTTTAATCTCCCTCAAGCAGCGAAGGAATGGAACTTCTTGGATTTGACATGTGAATGAAGAGTCTGTATTGCCTTCGTAATTGAGCTTTTTAGGGTGTCTCAACCTGTACTTTGTCACTGTACTCCTAAACAAGTCATTAAAAGCTTCTTCTGAACTAGGGATTTCAGCTCGCTTACTCTATGCCTTATCTTTGTAAGTCCTTCCGAATCTTTTAGTTCTGGAATCGTTGCTCTCGGAAGGTGAAGTATAGTAAGAAGATTCAGGTTTCTTTTGTTTTGTCTTTCGGACTGACCTTTCACCTTCTATCCTTGGAAGCTGCATCGCAATTGCCTGCAGCCTTAACTCCTTGATCAACTCCAATTTAATTGAGTCTCAAAAGCCTTTGAAAAGCTGTTGCATTACCTCTAAGGTAACCAGGGTTCCTTTAGCAGGTGTACCCCTATTGGATTCTTCGGCAAATACATTGATCCTCGGGACAATCGTCATTATGTTCCCATTATTCCTTTAAGACAAATGATTTTTAGATGGTTTCGCCATTCATCTCTCAACAAAAGCACCAAATGATAATTGCCGATCGAACAAAACCGAGAACATTGTGTAATGGTTGCTTAAAGGTACGAGTACGTGCAAGAAAAAGGCTAATCCCAGGTTGGACCCGGGGAAAGCGCTCCAATGCTTAAGTTAGCGTCTCGAGGAATTTGAGCAGAGTAACTTTAGTATTAAAGAACACTTACCCCTGAGGTGTAATAAATGTCTCTATTTATAGTGTCCCTTATGGTAAGTAGTTGGTCCTTAATTTGGGGATGCTTTCACATATATGGATATAAATTATGGGGCTCTAAGCCTGTAGATGCTTAAGACATAGTGAGCTTCCCGGGCCTAGCCCATTGGACTAGATAAGTTGATGCATTATCAATAATGATGTTGACATGAATGTTGATGTGGCATACACGTGGACAACATGTCAGTCCATATCGTTAATAGATCCCATTCATGACAAACACATAGTTTAAAGACATTATTTTGCCCATAATTTTTTTAAATAGTTATTTTACCCCTTAATTTTCTTTCTTTTCAAATATATCTAAAATTTTAAATTTATTTCTTAATTTGCCCTTTATTTTAACCAACAAATTATTATTTTTTATTTATATTTATAAGTTATAAATTTTAAAAAATAAATATGATGACAAAAAAATTATATTTTTTTATCAAAATTAAAATTTGACATATGTAAAAAATTATAGTAATTTGTAGTAATTTTATAAGTATTATATTTTAATAAATTTTTATGTAGTTTATAAGAAAATATATAGTTTTATAAGTATTTTAATTTATTTATTTTATATAAAAATAAAATTTATTCATTTTCTTTTTAAATTACAATAAACCTAAAATTAATTTAAAAAATAAATGCATAAAAATTAATATAATTATTTATATAAAATACCATCAAATATTTATATAAATTTTTATGAAAGAATTTTACAAATTACTCTATAATTTAATTTTTATGTTAAAAAAATTTATATGTTTATTATGTACTTTTTTATTGTTTTATCCATTTTATTAAAATTTAAAAATTACTTTTACAAATAAAACAAAAATACAAATAAAGAATTTTTAAAATTTGAATATATTTTTAAAAAAAGATAATTAAGGAGTAAAATAGTTATTTTTACAAAACATTAAGGGAAAAATAAAACTTTTAAATTATGGATTTGTCATGAATAGGACAATTGATGACATGGACTGACATATTATCTATCTGTACACCATGTCAGCATAGTTATTGTTCATTTAACCGTATTACAAAAATGGGCATTTTAGTATATTTTTGAAACGTTTTACGTAAAATAAAATGAAAATAAATTGGAGGGACAAATTAGAGATATTTAAAAAATGTAAAAGGCAAAATAATACATTCTCCCAATTATATTTTGATTATTTTTTATTTTGACATTAGTTGAATTGGATTAAATACTTTACAAAAGTTGAAAAATCATATATTACTGTATGTTAAGTTTTTTTTTTAAATGTTAAGATTAGTACAGGGTACTTTGAAGTTTAGTATAACAAGATAAATAATTTTATTATATTTTGTTATACTATTGCATAAAAAAATTTAAACAATAGTATAATAAGGTATAATATTATATTATATCTTACTATATCATTGTGTAAAAATTTTGGATAATATATATCTTATCTGCATAATGATATAAGTAAGATTGATGTATATTATATTATATCTTATATCATTGTGTAAAAGTAGAAAAATAAAATTGGTGTATATTTGAAATTAAAAATTATAAAAAAGGATTATAATCAAAACTTAGGAGTATTATTGTAATTTTTAAAAAATTAAAATTAAAAATCATGTAATTTTCTCAAAAAGAAAAGAAAATAAAAGAAAAGAAGTCGTCGGATAAAACGCGCATCACCCTTGATCAGAGTGGGTGGGTTCCACACGGCCCAACGGCTACGCTGTTGAGCTGAAAATTCAAATTAGACAAGCCAATCAAGGCAATACGCTGGATTTTGACATTTTAAAACAAACTCCTCCCTCTAACGGTCAAATTAATTCATTTCAATTTCTCTCTCTATCTCTCTTCCTCCAACATCCTAATTTCTCTGCAAATCGCTACTTACTCTTTCAATCTAACTGATTCTATGGAAACAAAAAGCGGTTCCTTGACTCCTCCTAAATCTTTCGAATCTCGTACTGTTGAAAAGCCCATGGACAGCGATATCGTCTCTAAGGTAAGGGTAATTGTGAGGGCACGCCCTTTCCTCCCTCAGGAAGTTGCTGCCAATAATGGCTCTTCAACTTCCTGCATTTCTATTGCTGATCGAGATTGTGATTCTAAAGATGACGTTACTATTCATCTCAAAGATCCTGATACGAGGTGAATTGATCTGGACGATTATATCATGCTTTTTTGTTTTTTTTCCTAAGCTTCTGGTTAGAAGTCTTCATTTAAATTTGATCGTGGTTAGTTCTCGTTCTTATTTTGTGTAGCCGAAATGAATGCTATCAATTGGACTCCTTCTTTGGCCAGGAGGACAACAGTGTGAGTCAGATTTTCGAGAGAGAAGTGAGGCCTTTAATTCCAGGGATTTTCAAGGGCTATAACGCTACGGTGTTCGCCTACGGAGCGACTGGAAGTGGAAAGACCTACACCATGCAGGTATCACAATTAAACAGAAGATTGATTTGGTTTACTGATTTTGAACTGAGTTGTGAGTTCTCCTATATGACCTCAACTTGAGTCAAATTTATATCAAAATTGCTTGACTTTACAAACCATAATATCTATGCATACAGATTTGTAGTTTATGAAGAATTTTATGTACTTGTATTAATGCAAAAGGTACCAAACATGAGATTTCATATCTAGTTGGTTCTAAGCAGTGTGATCAGTTGCCATGTGAGTTTTCTTGTTGCTAGTAAGCCTAATGGCGCTAGAATTTGATTGATTTGGCAGGGTACAGATCAGTTGCCAGGGCTGATGCCACTGGCCATGTCCACAATTCTGTCCATGTGTCACAGTACAGGAAGTAGAGTGGAGATTTCTTATTATGAAGTATACATGGAAAGGTGTTATGATCTTTTAGAAATTAAAGCAAAAGAAATTGCAATTTTAGATGATAAAGAAGGGCAAACTCACCTCAAGGGATTATCTCGAGTCCCAGCAAATTCAATGTCCGAATTTCTAGAGGCGTTTTCTCGTGGAACTCAGAGAAGGAAAACTGCGCATACAGGTCTCAATGATGTATCAAGTAGAAGCCATGGGGTCCTTGTAATTGCTGTCTCCACTCCTTGCTGTGATGGTTCAGAGGCTGTTTTTAGTGGGAAACTGAACCTCATAGACTTAGCAGGTCATTACTACTCCCCCGAATTGACCATGGGTAAATTCTGGTGAATTTTTTTGAGTCAATACCAAGTCTTTAATTCCTTATTTTTATTTGCATGTTAATCAGGTAATGAAGATAACAGAAGGACTTGCAACGAAGGGGTACGCCTGCAAGAGAGTGCCAAAATCAACCAGTCCTTGTTTGCACTATCGAATGTGATTTATGCACTAAATAACAACAAACCCCGCATACCATATAGAGAAAGCAAATTGACTCGTATATTGCAGGACTCTCTTGGAGGAACCAGTCGTTCTTTAATGGTTGCTTGTCTGGTAAGGAGTATTAAATTGTATTGCTATCATTTTCAGCTTAACTTCTTTACCCTATGGAGTATTAAGTTCTGATTCTTTTACTTAATTTTTCCTTATGGTAGAATCCTGGGGAATACCAAGAATCTGTTCGTACTGTCAGCTTGGCTGCAAGGTCACGTCGCATTTCAAATTTTTCAACTCAAAAATTAGAGACTCCAAGGATTAAAGTCAGTATGGAGGCAAAGTTGCAAGCTTGGCTTGAATCAAAAGGAAAGACAAAGAGTGCACAAAAAATAGGATGCAGTTCTCCGTTACCTGTGAGTTCTATCAAGAAACCTATTCATCAAAGCTATATCAAAGCAAAGATCAACAGCGATCAGGCCACTTCAAAAGCTAATGAGAGGTAAGGGGCTATTATCATAAGAAAGCATAAGATGATTCAAATATTTGTACCTTATATTATGTGCTTGACGTATACGCAGGACAAAATCAGTGCCTTTCAGAAATATGTCCAATGTTGAAGCTTTAAATGATTCTTCTTTGGAGGTTAGTTCTCTTTAGTCTTTTTTACCATCATCGTCTCAGCACTGCTAGTGTTCTGCCATCAATGGAGTAGTGTGTCAATATTTTTTGAAGATGCTAGCTTAGCTTATGATTTGCTATTTTCTATTTCAAAAATAAGTTTGCATGAATTTTTGGCATTTTAGAGGAGTTATCCACTAATTCAGGAGGATTGTTTGACAAAAAATTCAATAACCTGCCTCCTTGACTGAATTCAAATGCGTTAGTATCATTCAGCCAAAGAAAAAAAAATAGTTCACACGATCTCAATTTATAAAATTTACAAAAAACAGACTCTGGAGGTTGTTGCCAAGGAGAAGAAAGAAGAGATGGGCGCTGCCGCTGAATCTGTTCTGAAACCAACTACAGAGTTACAAGGTTTCCTTTTTTCTGAAAAAAAAAATCAGATCTGCTTGTTTTTGTTACATGCCATGGATTAGTCAAATTTTAATGGATATTTAATGTTTCTCCCAGTTGATACATTAGACAAGGAGCAAAACGTAACATTATTAAACTCAAACAAGTTCACAGGAACATCTCCAGATAGCATGGAGAAAAACGCAATGAGCAGTCCTTCACGAAATGTTCTCTCCCCCATCAACTCAAATATAAACCGATTTTCCAATGATGAGATGACGTCTGCAGGCCCAAAGCGCCCAGGTCTTCGTGAGCCAAAGACTCCAGTTACACCTTATACTGCAACCTATGCAAATGAGCTGTTCACACCAGCGAGCACACCATTGGACAAATTTGCTGCAACAAGTGCTTCATTAAAGGTACGTGGAAAATGCAAAACCGTAAATAATGTAGAAAACTTTTAAAATGCCACAAGGGCTTATTGACATCAGTACTCTTAAAATCGAAAACTTTGGTGTGCAGAGCACTCTTATGCAGGAATATGTTGACTTCCTGAATACAGCCAGCAGGCAAGTTATGCTTAATGCTTTTTACTTTTTCTTTTGCGTCGTGGTAGAAACTGAAAATTGTTGATCGGCTTCTGCAGAGAGGAACTGAGAGAACTCAAGGGGATTGGACTGAAGATGGCAGATTACATAGTTGAACTCAGAGAAGGAAGCCCATTAAAATTGGTGAGTTACATTCATAATATCTATGGAGTTGAATGAGGTTCTTATAGCACTTAAATTATGAGTTACATTCATAATTCATAATGAAGTAGCACTTAAAAGGCTTTCCCTTTACAGCTGTCTGATTTGGAGAAGTTGGGACTTTCATCGAAGCAGGTAAAGTTCATTAATGCTAATTGAGTCTCGTCCTATACTTTGTTACTTGACTGTTAGTAGAATTATGAACTAATCTAGAATATAGAACTGTGCAAGACGGATATTTGACAGACAAGCTGAATATAAAACTCGTTATCGTAGGTATACAACATGTTCAATAGAGCTGCAAAAGGGATATTTGATAGACAAGAAGAATCTACGCCCGATTGGTCCGACATCATGCAAGTTGAGTAACTGGGCATGGATAGTGGGATGACTTCATCCTCAACTCCATATCACATGTAATTGTAGTTATCAATTATGCATCGTTGCGATGCCTTTCTTTTTTTTTTTTTTTTTTCCTATTATTATTATTATTATTATTATTTTATATAAATTCTCCTAGGACCTCCTTACTTTGTACTCATTGAACAGACACAGACATGATCATTTATATTTAACAGATGAATTATTATTTAAAATAATAACAAATTATAGTTTTACTTAAAAGCAATCATTTATTGATGTAGATTAAAATATCATATTTCATTTCTAATTAGCCTAATTAAAATTGTTTATAAATTCTAAAAAAATATTTATATAGTAAACGCTTTTATAATGGAGATAACTAGCAGGCTTAATATGTAAATTTATTTGTTAACATGTTGTAAAGTCAACTCTCATATTTTGGTTTAATATTTGTATTAAATATTCTTCACATCTAAAAAATACATATATATTATTAAAATGTGAATTCACAAGTTTTTTAATCATATCAACTATTATTAATGTATGAGATATTTATTATGTGTATGTGTGATTTTAATAAATAGATATATTAAATTAAAATAAGTCTAGATATAAAGATTGACTTTGTAAAATTACTAACAGGCTTTGTGCGAATATGGTAATTTTCTTTTTTTAAAAAGTAGTAATTGATAGAGCCATATGTGGATTGGATTAACCCTAATAAAGTGTTTTAATATACATTACACTTCCTTGGTAGATGCATTTTCTTTGCCGTTGGCCAAAACACTTACGCCCACCTGTTAAAGTTCTTGAAGATGAACATTGATAATCAGGGAAATGTACTCCTACTGTAGTCATCTACTACTGTCATGAAGTAATGATTATCTGTCAAGGTTGGTGTCTTGTAGGGTCCCCATAGGTCAACATGTATTAGTTCAAATATGCATGAAGTATGAATTGAACTGTTTTGAAAGGGTAACCTATGTTGTTTTGAGTAGTGACAGACATCACATGGTATTTCATAACTATTATGCACATCTTTCATGAACTCCAAATGCTTCATTGTATTTTTGGATATATGCCCAAGCCTTTGATGCCAAACTTCAAAAGAATCTGAATTATCTTTGCTACTATCTCGATTGTATGACTGTGCATTGTTCATTTTCATTCCTATCCCAATATCACTATTACAAGCCATATTTTTCAGCTCACTTGTCTGCATATTTTGAGAATTATAGATGACAGAAAGCTTATTTACATTGTGGGCAGAAATATGGGTACAAACCACTTTATTGCTAAAAAATGAATTACTGTCTAAGACATATAGGTTCTCAATGACTTTACCAACTGCCAGCAACTGTTTAGTCCTCTGGTCCTGTAAATCACATTGTGTTGCAGAAAATTTGAAAGAAATGTGAGATTCTTT
>CANXYI010617631.1:0-13943 GCA_948208565.1 Hura crepitans
CTAAGTGTATACTCAATGTATTAGTGTTTTGATGCGAAGGTTGTGGACGTAGTTAGCTAGCCAGCCTTATCAAGTGCAGTATAGCTATTTTATTTTCTAGATAATCTTTCTATAGTTTTGGGAAATGTCTATAGTGGCACTCATATATGTATAGATGTGTAAAAAAGGCATAGCCTAGATGTTTTATAGTATGGACATGTAACTTAACATCTATTTAACTAACATAAATAGATATATACATATGTTAGTAATCTATATAGCATGCTTATGTTATATTGAATACTGTCAATCTAAGACCCTATGTTAATGTTGTTTGCTACATGTGATGACATTTAGGGGACTAGAAGGGTCTAGGAGTTGTGGAACATTTGGGTGACATTTATAGAAGTGCTTTTCTATAAAAAATTTTTTTGGTTTTTCACCCGGGTAGCTGTTATGGTACCTAATTTTTTGTAAAATGGATAACAGATGAAAAATAGTGTTTTATTGAACTAAAATAGTTAGTAATAATAGGTTATGTAATAATACTAGCAAACCAATTAAGACGTACCATAAAATTGAAAATGGCCATAAGTGCTTAACGAATGAGAACTAGGGAAATTTCAAGATGGGTGACCAATAAGAAGTAGCACTCTTTGTCTATTTCCTTTCGGAGTGGATAAAGGGTTTTACAAGTAAGGCTCATTCGCACTTGTCTTGTTCACTTTGGCTCCAATAGCCTACCACCCTTAAACATCGTAACTTGCTCATTGGCCAACTCATCTGCGCTTGTGATCTCTTAAAACATGAGTCCCTTTATAGTGGCCTTTTATTAAGGCTAGCAAAGACTACTAAAGCCTTATATGAGGGAACTTTACCCCATAATAAGAATGAGAATAAAAATCCAACCATTAAATTTTGGAAGAGGGTGATCTAGCAAAAAAGTTAGATTTGGCTATTCTTATTATGGAGTATTTATGGACTTATAGTCGTAACTCCAAGAAAGAAGGACATAAAGCCCATTTTTTAAGGAAACCATGGATATAATAAAAAAAATAGCTTTTCTTTTTATTATTTCTATGATCATAGATATAAATTATGATAATAATAAATCCTATTTATTTTTGTTTATTACAAAAATGAATTGAATCCTATCAAATCTTTCTTTTTTTTTCTTTGAATTATTCATATATCCTATGAATTTCATTTCACACTAAAAACTATTATAGGAGAGTTCAAATCTATTCAACTTAGATATTGTTTCATCTTAGTTTGCAATGGTTTAAACATTATTGGTTTACAAAAGAGTTAATATCTATATTAGGTAAACATTTTCATACCTTACTTTTTGACTTGTATTTTCTTTGTAAACAATTAATGATGGAATCCTTAACATATGTTGTAATGTCTTTAGTAGTATGCTCTTACTTCATCTTTCCTTTAATAAGTCATCAAATTTGGGGCTTTTTGATGTCTAGTTGCTATAAGGAACAAAGGACAAAATACATTCAATTCCTCTATTTAAGTTGTTTTCACATCTCTTTGTTCCTATTCCTAACTCCTCCCTAGGTAGTTCCTAATGTTTGGCACTTTCTATATGTCATGGCTGCAGTATAAATAAATTCACTCATGATCAAGTTACAGCCTAAGATTAATGACTATATTATGTAAACTACTTGTATTTAATTTATTCCATCAGTATGCTCCTAGGTACTTTTATTTATTATCCATTCGCCAGAATTGATGGGTCTTTCAATGGAAACCTCTATGAATAATCATCATTTTTTAATGGTTTTTCTACTTCTCATTATTGCTTTTTTCAAACCACCAGATATTGGGTGCCAAATCATGACCCGTTTCCTTATTTCTTTGATAATAGAGTTGATTGTCTTTATGGCATTGATTGCACAAGTTCTTGAAGAGGGATGGATAAGTAGAATAAGAGGGAGTGGCTCGATCAACAAAAAAGAAAAGTAGCCTCCATAAAACCTAGCAATGTAATTATCAATAATTTCTTGAGCAATTCTCAACCAATATATACCATTCATCCCTATAAAGATTATTACACATAGAAGACTCTTTAGCTTAGGGGCGAGATGAATGATACATCTAGTGAGCACCAAAGAAGAATGAAAGCAAAGCTGAGCTTTTCAAAGTGAACCAATCATTCTTGCTAACCTTTTTAACCTCTCTCTATAAAAGAAATGCTTGTGGGAAGTGCAAAAAGCTAAGCCATTAATGTCATAGAGAAGGTTATATCTTAAAAAGTTAGTGAAGATGCACCTTTATTAGTAAGGAAGTTTCATATATGTTATATCCTTTTGATTGAGCGACAAATTCCAAAGAAGGCTTTTATTCCCCTTTCTTTCAAAGAAGTCAAATAAAAGAGTGCTAAGGAAAGACCAATAAAGAGAAAGAATGTTGTAAATGTTCTTTTAGATCTCATGGAATAAAGCTAAATTTAAAACAAACAACACTTTTTTTCCATCTTTTGCTTTCAAAAAGAATTTAAGAGATGAAATCTTGAATACATTAATTACTACAAGGAAAAATGAATTTGGAAGAGCAAGCCAAAGAAAAGAAAAGTAGACAAAAAACTGCGCTAATTTCCACTATTGCCATAATGAAAGTGCAACTGACATTACCATCATAGTAACTAAGAAAGTTTTTAAACTGACTAGATTCTACTGACTTGGCCCTCTAACTTTTACCTCAAGTAATAGTTTTGTAGATATTGCCATCCAAGAGTGCTTTCCATAAAAGTGAGCTAATTTACTATGTCCTTCAAATTTGCTAGTCATGGAAGGCCTATGCTAAGGCCTAAATGACCAGCATATACCTTAAACTAAAAAGGCAAGCATCCTTTTAAGGGATAGGAATCTATCCATAGCACTAACTAGTATTAGTGATCTTCCTTCCTATATTCTCTTAGGCCTTCCTTATATGAGGCCTTTTTAAAAGCTACTTGGCAAAGAAAAAAACTTAAAGTGGTTTCAAGGGGAGAAAAGGTATTCTGACTCCACATACAAATCAAATAAGGAAAAATCTTTTACCACACCATGATATTTATCATAACAGAAGTAACCTTCCACCTTTAACTAACTTAACAAATAATAATCAACAAAAGAGCACTTTTGCTCCTAGGCTTGATATACGTTTAAAATAAGGATTTCCAATAAAAAAGCAAAATCTAAAACTGACATAAACATAGTAATAGCTATTAATATATGATGGTTGAATGGCATTGAGTTTGAACTAGAGGATTACCCAAGATCCCCAACCATATCACCCCACTACCGGCTTTAGGTTGGTAACACCAAAATGGTAGTACCAATAACTCTTATCCTATACTACCACTAAAAAGTAGATGGCCACCCGATAGACTTACTATTTCAATTAAGGCCTATCGAACTTTTTCTTATTGCCTTAAAACAACAACAAGGTCATAAGCATTCCATAGGATTGCAAACTTAGTGAGTAGAATGTTAACCCTCATACTCTTATAGGTTGTGATCATAGTGGAAGCCTTGAAAAGTAGTTTAATGGCCACCCAAGGATGCAAAGTGATACTGTAGTACCAATACACCCAATGTAACCAATCATAAGCCCATAAACACATGACCTACGACTCAAGAAACCTTTTTATACCATCACTGAGGTGTAATTCCTAAGGAGACAACATAAGCACTTTAGGTTTTAGTTTGCATTGGTGAAAAAAAAACTATTAAGGCTCTCTAATAAGGATTCAAAGGCAATCCTTGACCCAACCACAATTATTGTTAAAAGGTTGAATGAGTGTACATATCTAGTAATCTCTACATAAAAGAAATATAAGTATGGTTGACTTCTTACTTTACCTTTACTAAGGATCAACTATCCAGCTTGGCAAAAGGTTAGAAAACCTAGCCATAGGGTACTAAAGCTATACAGCCATAGTCTTGTAGGGATTGTCACTATTTAATAAAGCCTTGATAGAGATTATAGTAATATCTTTTCTCAAATCATGGACTCTAAACCCTATTAGTGAACTTTACTGAGCCAGCAGTGGAGATCAAGGATTTTTAATAATTGTTTGAAACCCTAATCGACTAAGCATTGCCTCATACACTCTGGTTTCTTCTTAATTAGTAATAAGTATATCATCACTGAGTACTACATACCTGCTAAAAAGCTAACCTAGCTATATCTTCTCTAGACACCACCAAATTTAAATAGGGTGAGTAAGGGCAAACAAAGTCCGAGAGCAGTAATATCTTAATAGCTATCTGATCATAAAATAGACTTGAGAGTCCTTTTTCTTTACCAATAGGACCTTAATGAAATTAAAAAGGAGTGTTGAATTAACAACACTAGAAGCAAACGGCTAACCAAAACAAACCTTAAACACTTAAAAGAGAAATAATACTTGCATTTAAATTTGTAGATTTCAAATCAAAAGAGCTATATGTTTGATTACCTACTAGTTGATTAAGAGGTTTGTACTGATGGAAGGTTCCATCCATAAGAATCCTCCTAAGCACTTGCATTAGCCAATCATGGTCTAACTTAGATAGCCACTTATTGAGATTGACATTATTACTAATGGCAAATATTTTCCTTTTCCCTCTTCTCCCAATAGTCTGTAAATTGAACTGAATGTATGTAATTTGAAGTTCAGTTTGAGTTATAAGTCTTTTTCATAGGCAAAAAGGTAAGTAAGTTTAGTTAGAGAATATGATACTATAATATATACTACTCCCTAGTTTTTGCTCTCTAATCTTACTTTTCTCTAATCTCTAAGGTAAATCTATCTTTTTGTAAGCCTACAAGGGTTGTGCAAACTTAAGTAGTGATGAAATTAAGAAGGAGAGTAGGGGGATAGTATGGATAGAGCTTTTCTTTAATTGTGATGTCTTTATGAAAAATTTTTATTTATATAAGGCAAAGGAAAAAAAAACTATTTTATAGCTATAGGGTCCCCAAGAGAAGGAGAAGTAATTGAATAGAATTTAATAAAGTAAAACTCTTAAATTGGTAGGAAACTCATCTAGATAACAAAAAATGAACCTAAAACTCTAATAATTGGTGTTATTCTAGCTTTCAAAGAAAGATGTTTGTTATCTTACTCACTCCTACTAGAATCTCTTATTCCTGTTTTACCATTTTTCTTCAATTGGATACACATAGCTTAGTAAGCACTCTATTTCCTTCTTCCAATATGTTTATAGGGACCCTATCCATTTTTTTGAGATAAATGCCATTGAGAACTTCTATGAAAAGAACCTCTCTTACTTACTTATAATATTAACCAATGGTAAAGGGAACATGCCTAAGCTTTCTCACTTGCTAGATTAACCTAGCTTAAACTAACTTCAAAAGTAATTGAACATTAAAAAAGGGAGTTCCTTTAAAATAAAGCTAGAAACTCATTTATAAGTACACTTGCATGTAAGATTCTATTTTTTGCATCCCTATTAAATCTTACCTAGCTAAAGTAGGAGGACTAATAACAGTAAGCAACAACATGATAACCTGCACTAAAGAAAAGGGACTAAGTTACTTGTAGAGGGACTAAGTTACTTTTAGTAAGAGATAGGCCAAAAGTTAGCCAAGAGAGAAGATATAAAAAAAATGGCCAAGATATGCTCTAATGCTTAAATCGTCCCTTTTTTTTATTAATATGTAAGCACAATCTTTTAATAGTAAAAATATGAAATAGGATACTGTCTATTCTTTAGTAGAGTTCCATCAAGGAAAAAGGGAACTACTATCTCGATAACCCCATATTCAGCTAAGAGAGAGGAGGTCAAACAGTAAAGCTAATCAATCTTTATAAGAAATATTACTTAATCATGGGATCCCATTTCATCCTTACTATGAATTGACTAAGCATGAATAGACATAGGTGGGGCATAATAATCTGTCATTGCTTAGAACCCTAGGGAAAAGTGAATAAGAAGACGTACTAGATGGAAATTAATGGATTATTCATGTCTTAAGTACGTAATAAGGGAATTCCATTAAACTCAACTAGTTTAATAACCCTAGATGGAATGAATGCATTTAGCTTTTAGGTCTTAGGAAGAGATTATAAAGAAATATTAAAAATAACATATTTAGTTGCTAATTAATAGAAAATTGATTTAATAATTAGTCTTCCAATATTAGCTACTAGTCGAACTCCAATGGAAGGAGGAGGGGGATATGCCAAGAGAAGATGATTTCGCATTTAGCCAAAGACTACTATCGAATGCTATAAAAGAACTAATAGCAGTTATAGATTAACTTTCTTTAATAAGAAAAAGAGCAGTACATTGAATAAGATCTATTTAACTAACTTCACTATTAGGAAGAAGAGGACCATAGGCTGAATAAATGAAAGCCAGCTTAAGTATAAGCTAGACTTCAAGTTGTTGCGACTATCGGCTACCTTTCTTACTCTAAAAGTCAAAGGGCATACAATAATCTAGTAACAAAAGTGGCTGAGATTGGTTTCATGACTAGTTGACTTGACATGGTGAGTGCTTATTCATAAATAATTTCATCCACTTTAAAAAAGGATTTGAAAGAGGTGTACACATTTGCCACTTGTATTATAAAGCAAACAAATCTCCTATATAATGAAAGTGATTCAATGGGTGGGTAATAGCAATTCGAGTTCCCCAATCAAAAAAACCAAAACCTAAAGAATCCATGTGCAAATGAATTAGTAGTGGTTGAAAAGTGAAAGAAAGGTCATACAATTGTAATCCTTATGTTAAAAAATAATTGTCCTTTTGAGGGCTTTAGTATTGGGTTATAAAAACTTGTTCCATTGGACCAACCAGTCTTATCTCTATTGATATCCCCTCAATGTATAAAGGAAAGAAAGCACTCACAAGCAAGTATAGGATAGACCAAGTGCACTTAAAAATTTATATTGCCTTGCCTTTAGTTTTCAAAAGTAAACGTCCCAAAGAGTGTACTAGCTTTCATGGAAGTAATGGCATTCCTAAGGGTTTCAATGATTTGAGAAAAAGGCAAGACTTTTTAGTATAAGTTTGCAGTGGGTTTCACTTACATCTAATCCATCTAGCGCTACTCTTTCTTTTCAAGTGCAAGTTCCTACTCCCAAGCATGTGAATAAGCCTATCTATGGACACAATAAAATGGCTATCAATAGCTGCACTATTAATGGATTACCAGGAGGGATGGGTAGCCTATTTTCAATCTTGACTTTCTAGAGCTATAGAATTATTCTCTTATAGCCATTGCCCCTATATTCTAACTACAGAACATATGCCTACATAAAGAGTTGGTTCTTATTCTATCTTATAATAAAAGTAGGCTATCTAGGCAAGTTCATTTTTAGGCCTTTTCTAAGTGTGTCCATTATATAAAGGTGGGATTGCGATATCCTATTTTTACCTAGTACTAGTCCTAGTCCCACTTTTATCCCCTGTGATCAATCTTAGTACACATCTAATGAGTGTGAAAGATAGCTTTTAGTTATGGAAAGATGTATTTTTTTGGATAAGCAAGCTTGCAAGCTGAGGGAGAACTCCAGGGAGTGAGGAAGAAATAATGGTAATCCATATATCATTCTACCTAGGTTTTTGTTATGCCTAATAAATGTTCTTAAGAGTGGGAGTAGCAATTTCTAAGGACATTCCTACTATTCCTAATGTATAGTAGTTAGATAGGTTAAGCCTCTCTCTTGTGATATTTCTCTACAACTAGAGTAAAGCGGAAGCTTTACTTTTTCCCTTCTACCTCTTGAATCTACTTTTATTCTTACTATTTCCCCTCTTCCACACATGAGAGGGCTTTAATGCTAACAAATTAAAGATGCTTTAAAAGCAAATTTACACTACTTGAAAGAGAAAAAGAATAAAAAAATCCATAAAGCAATTCCAATAATATCGCTTTTACCATTGTAAATGTAAGAACTCCTTACCTTAAGGCTAATTATAGAAGATGGAACTAATCCCAAATTAATACTACTTTTATGAGCAATCGATTCCTAAACTTTTAATAGAAAGCCTTTTGCTCAGTGAAGACTAGATTTTCCTCAACCTAGTCTAGTCTCTAAAAACCATAAAAATTTTATTGCTAGCAAGAGCAGAGAGATTAGAAGCACTATGCTATTAGAGCTCTTAGTGTAATTAAATATACTTTTACAATTGGAGAATACCCTATAATAAAACTGATTAATCGAGAGTCAAAGGTGATTGCTTTTGATCCACTTCTCACAGATAAAACTACAAAATCCATTGTCAGGTACTTAGCCACTTTTTCTTAAAGTTAAAGGAAGAGAAGCATCTAATGTTATTCTTTTTCTTAGAGAATATGCAGCTATTAAAAAAGTTGTTTAGGATTAACCAGATTGATTAATATGCTCGTAAGAAGTAATTAAACATGCCTCTAAGCAAGGAATTGCTCTTTCACTCTATTACTCTAATGCTTTTGATATCTCAATCAAAGAAAAAATATGCTACTCATAGTGTTCTCAAATATTCTTTTGCTATTGAATATGGCCTTTTAGAATGCACTTGAATCTTCTTATTAGGAGGTGCCCTAGCCTTCTATTCCTTACTAACTATTAAGCAAAGTAGAAGAAAAATGGTTCTTCATATTCATTTAAAGTTTATCCTTACAAGATCTCTATTACCTATGTGATTGGCTCGACTTCTAGAATTGACAAAAATATCATTAACATATACCTCTATGTCAATGTGCTTCCTATCATGAAAAATAGCCATCATTTCTATTTGATAAGTAGTTTTTGTGTTTTTAAACTTGAAGGCATGATGATATAGCATAGTAGTAAGTGCCCACAATCTTGTAAATGAAATTTTCTCCTCCAAAAGATGAATCTCACCTAGAACTTGCTTCGTACTCACCTACAAAAATAATACTAGAGTTGACTTCCATACCTATTTCTTAACTCATGTCTACTTTCACTAATTAATCTTCCTATAGAACTCTTATACTCTGTCCCTCCGCTTGGATTTAGCCTTATCTAGATCCTTATCTCTTTGAGTTCTCGACCTAGGTTACACTCTTTATTTCATCCATCTGAGGTCGACAGGTGCATCATATCCTTTTTTAGCAAATCTTTTTTCCCTATACTGAGTCATAATTATATTTCACTAGGGCTGCTCCTTTCCTTAGTCATTGGCATCCTTTGGTTCTTGACTATAACACTTCTCTTATGTGCATAGGTTCCTTAGCCCTATTTATGAATCCATTCTAAAGATCTAAATTTCTTTATTCTACTTGTTATAACTATAAATCCTACTTATTATAGCTTTTCCACCTATCTGTGGAACCTTTACACCTATTGATCAAGTTTGAGCTCTTACTCTTTCAAATAGGATCTTACCCCCCACGCAGGTTTTTTTTTTATCTTTATGTTCTTTTTCTCAAGATTTTTACTCTTGAAAATAGCTACCAACAAACATATAAATAGGCATTTATGTCGTAATGCTAGGGAATATGACAATATGGTCTTCATCTTTTTTGTGAGCTAAAATGTGAGACTCTCTAGTGAATTGAAGAAAAACCACCTACTTTGCTCTTATCCCTTAACTCACTAGATTGGAAAGGTAGACCTCTCTAATTTCTAGCTTAAATGCATTGACTTACAAGATTACCCCTTTTTAGTTATAAAAACATTAGTAAAAGAGCTTTCCTTAACTTGTCACATTAAACAAGATCAAAAGTTCATTTTAAAGGCAAAAAAAATGAAGATTACAAGCTTGCACCTCTTTTCATTCTACTTATATTTTATGGAAAATAAGGAGTGCTATCACACACATTTAGCACACCCCTCATCTTTTACTTGGCTAATAAGAAGTTAGAATGTAAATTTAGCTAAGCAAGGTGGGTAATATGAGTTTACAAGAGTTAGGGCCTAAATATATCTGATAAGCCCTTCAATCAAAAGGTAATAGATATGCCATTTAAAGGCTAATAAATTATCAATATTGTGTTTAAGGTTGAGATTAGAATAAAAAAAAATAGGTTTTCATGGCTTGGACTATAGGCTGTGGGTGGGGCACTTTCATAAAAGATTGATTTTATTCATCTTAACTAGATGCATTGAATTGAAACAAAATCCTCTTTATTAAAAAAAGTAGCAGTAGTTTCTTTGACTACTTATCCAATAGCTAATGAGAGGAGTCAAAGTTTTTCATGTTGTTTAAATAGCTTTAGTTCTTCTTCCTTTTCTTTCATAACTTTGTTACCGTCATTAGAATTATGTTCTCAAAAATATGGATTTTATTATCCTCAAACATGTGACAATTTTGCTCAGGTACCTCAACCTTCTCATCTCAGCCTAAGCCTAGCCACCTAAAGGACTTTTGCATTTTGGATCTTTAAAAAGAACTCTCTTTTATGTTAGATAATTCAAGGAATCTAATGGTGCTTACATTCCTTTACTCTTTTTAGGGCACCTTTCTAAACTCAATTTGATTTAAGCTTGAAAGGAGGAATCAAAAGTCAATGGGAGAGGGAGAAAGCTTTGGAAGTTGACTTTTAGACTTTGAACTCACTCAGTAATAAAGACCAGCATGAAAGGCCTAACGATCTAGGTGAAAAGAGGATTAGTGAAATAGACATGTCTGTAAAGATGTGGACTATCTACACTTAGATAAAAAAAAAACCAACTAAAGTGTAACACCCATAAGTTGTGGCTTCATGAATAGTACCACTGAGGCTAAAAAGTGTTCTCAGAGTGCCAAGTCACCTTCACAAGGCTCGAGGTAGAGGTACTAGTCATGAAACTTTGAGGGGTCATAAAATGATGAAATTCACTTAATTTAATGATTGAAAAGAACCAGTAAATTATTTTAGGCCATAATCTAGTAAGTCATAGGCTCAGATAGAGTCAAGCTAGGAATGACCCGGGATGTGGTTAGATAGACTTGAAAATGCCATACCTTAAAGGTTAAAAATTCCCTTGAGTTCATTAGTGAAAGAAATTTTCAATTTTGAGGTCATTTGCAAGTTTTCTTAATTTTAGGATTTTACACATAAACTAAGGGTGTTGGTTAACTACCCCGTTGGTGGAATTTGGCTGTAAAATTTAATGAGCCTCTAAATGGGACTAATTAAGGATTTTTAAAATAAACACAATGATTCTTAGAGGTTTGAGTGATTTTTCAAATTCCTTGAATTTTCTACCAAAATTGAGATTTTTTGGGTTGTTTGGGTGGAATGTGGGCCCCACCATGCCAACTCATCATCTATATAAATCCCCATTTGCCACCTAAGTGGCCACTTGGCCATATCCACTCATCCCCTCCTTCTATCTTTTTCTTTGTTCCCTAGTTGTCCTGACACCATTTCCTGCTTCAAGCCTCTATTTTCATTCAATTAAGTAAGATTTTCCCTTACTTATTACCACTAAAATTCCCTTGATTATGTTCAGAATTCATTTGTAAAGGTGTTGGAAGCCATAAAAGTCCTTAGATTGCAAGAAACTTCAAGATCTCTCAAGGTGTACATCTAAGAGGACTAAAAGGGCAACTTTTGATGTGTAAGTATTTTAGCCCTTTTTAATTTTTTTCCTAGGGGATTTTGATGATTCTAAGAACACCTACATGATTATAATTTGATTTGGAAATGTGTGTGATTTTTGGTTGAATTTTGAAGGTGAGTTGGCATGAATGGAGGAAAAGAAGAAGTGATGTGTTTTATGGGTTCTTTCAAGTTTAAAGTGAAGCATTTAACTTCTTTGATAGTTAGGTAAGTGAATTTAAGGCATTTAAAGCATTGATGATTGAAATTATATGTGATAGGTTAGGATTTCTTGTATAGAATTGGTAGAAAAGGTGGCATATATGTGTGACTTAATGATTGAGGCATGTGTTTATGTTAATGGTATATGTAAATTATGTTTAGAATATGGATTTGAGGAAAGGAATACATGGAAGGGCAAGTTTACCTTTTGATTGAGAGCTTTGTGCAAGGGTATGTGTGTGTGTGTATAGTTTGTTCTAGTGTTATGACATGATATTTAAGGTATATGACATGAAAGATTTATGAAATATATGTGTATATGGTGAGAATTAAGAGTTTCAAGGTATGCCTTCATTTTGTCGAGAGGTTTATTGATGGGTAGGCTAAGTGTATGACATAAGTATTTGTCATATGGTATGGTATATGGCTAGCCATTGATGGCATGTGAGGTGTAGGTAAAGACATTGGTGAATAAAGCTTATGTGTGTGTGTAATGTGGCTGAGGCATGATCATAGTGTGTGTTGGCTTAGTTTGTATGGTAAAGGTAAAATGTGTGTGTAGGCATGCTTATGGGATGCCTAAATATGTATATGTGTTCTTGAATGTGATTAAAAGAATGTATAAGGCAAATTAAGGCTATTGGCCAAGAGCTTTGCAAGGTTAAATGGCATGAAAATGAGGTATGGCTTAACTATCATATGTGTGGAATGGCATGACATTTGTGGCATGAATGTGGCATTTTTTACATGGCATGATCTAGCTGGATGTATAGTCTTAGTGTGGCATGAAATGGATATCATATAGGACACTTTTAAGGGATAGAAAAAGATTTAAAAATGAATATGAAATTGGCTTGAAATGGTATGAAAAGTGGACTTGTAAATGGACTAGTTTTAGGCATGAAACTATACATTAAAGTGACCAACCATATGATGTCTATATAACTTGCATGGAAACCATTTGTATGGAAAATTGATATACCTACTTGCGCTTGGCTTTAGGCCTATGGAAATGCTTGATTGTTATGCAATTGGCATTGAAGAAGGAGAAAAAATAAACCTAAAATGGGCATCGCAAATATGAAAAATAACCTATACCTATCTCATAAAAAAATGGTTTTGGGAAAATAATTAAATTACCTACCTAGCATGTCAATAATAGAGCTAAAATTATGGAGTAGACTTGACTTAATATGTTTTGAATTATACCTTCTGAAATGAGTTAAAATGCGATAGAAAAATTTACCTGTAATTGCCCAATAGGGGTGAATATGATCTATAACTATCCAATTCAGAAATTAACTATCTGATAAAAATTTAAACTTTCTATTTTCTAACTTGTAATACTATAAAAAGATGATTAGTAAAGAAATGAACTTAAAATAAAGTAATATGGCCTATTAGTTAGACTCCCACTGGATGGGTTTACTAGTTAACTTCTTGATTAGTAGCTACTAGATTGTCTATTTATCAGACTTGGCTAATTCAATATCCAAGGTTCTCAATTGAGCTACTGCACTAGACTATAGGGTAGACACTCTTCATTGCTAGCACTTTTGACTGTATATTAAACTATGCCGATGTAGCGGCGAAGGTCCTTAGAAGGGCCATTGCACTAGTCTTCTAGGTAGACTTGGATAAACTATTTGATATGACTAGTTGCCATTAAGAGGTCTACAGACTGACCCCTATGTATAGTTACTCAGTATTTTTTCCCTTTGGGAGCTTTCTATGAACTGATCCCTATGGCTATATCATGTCGATGCAGCGGTTAGGGTCTAAAATGTGGGCCACTACACATTTTTTAATTCCCTCTTGTTCCAATGTTTGTAAGTGTCATCTATCTAGTCGAGCCTATTAAAAGGACCTAAAGTAGTGGCATTTTAGTAATTATAAAGAAAATATAACATATCATCTGAATGGCATCAATCATTTAGCATGTTGCTCTCATACTACACCAGATAATTATTTTATTATTGCATGTGAGCGTTAATGTATATGGCATGTTTTAAATGGTTTAAATTCACTACTGTGTTTTATACTCACCGTACCCATGTTGTGGCGCACAGGTTACAACTATAAGCAATCCAACCTCAATGATCATGTAGTATAGCCATACAAATGTTAAAGGGTAAAGAGAATTTTTTTTTTTTAGTAGTAGCACTCATGTAGATCCTGTAGATTTAAGTTAGCATGCTTAGAAGCTATTATGTCTATATATAAAGCATAGATGGCATGTATATATACAGGTGTTGTGT